>OX451389.1:542891-604288 GCA_949629135.1 Eremobia ochroleuca | reverse complement strand
GGGTAAGAGAACGAGGACTACTGGTACTGTAACCACTGCACAAACAAGATCTACTTGTTGTCTGCACATAAAGCTGCTAATATTCTATTTTATTTTGATTTATCCTAGTTTACATTTTGGTGTTTACTCTATACTCATTGTTAATATTAAATATTTATTCTCCCCTCTAACCTAGTTCAGGTAAGTAAGCAACTGTGCTCTAGGGATGATGACATTTTTTATTATTGTTAACTTTAAAAATATTTGTTTGCAAATAGTGCCAACAATATACAGGGTTACTGGTAACTCGACGTATTCCTTGCAGGACATCATAGTAGGGTTAAAATGCAACAAATTAAGCCACCAAATGTTCTACCGAAGTTCAGTAGTTTTTGAGTTAGTAAGGGTTTTAGATTTTTTGTGAAAAATCCCAGATTAAATTATTTGAAGCCAATTTGAAAATTATTCACGGGGCGGCTGTACTGAAATTGGAGTTATTATCATAGTTGACGCCGTAGCGGATCGTTTTTAATAATTAAAAGTTCAAAATGACTAAAACTTTGGTGAAGATCACTAATCAAACATTTTTTTTTTTTTTGTAATTTTTGCTATTACTTCATACAAAATGTTGTCTTAGCACAAAAAAAAATACTACACCAGGTGTACAAATTATTAGTAAAATATCCTTGTCTTATCAGCTATCCAAAAAGGTATGATTGTCAATACTTTTGCGTGTGTGACAGGGAAAGATAGAAGTTTTTAACGCTGCTGAGGCGCGAAGATCATATCAACTGCGCTTTCCAAACCGCCGACTCCCCCACGTTAGTGTCTTCGGATCGACTTATCGGCGATTATCTGAAACTGGCAGTGTTCAAAGAAGCAGGCAAATTGACACTGGTCGTTCTCAGAGATACACGGCTGAGGACGAGGAGCTGATTCTTCAACGTTTTATTGACGAGCCCAACATATCTACAGACATCGTAGCGCGTGAGCTTGGTATGTCACAGTGGAAAGTCTGGTCTGTAGTTCACTTGTCAGGCCGACATCCATACCACTACCAACCCGTGCAGTCATTAGAAGAGGGAGATCCGCAGAGACGGCTTGAATTTTGTCGTTTCATGCTAAATGCCGATGCCGAAAGTGAAAACTTTTTGAAAAACATTCTGTGGACCGATGAGTCATGTTTTGACCGTGATGGTATCACAAATTACCACAATTTACATTACTGGGCACCGAAGGGAGAAGGAAACCCTAAGAAACTGAAACCAACCTCATCGCAGCGTAAGTTCTCGCTTAATGTTTGGATGGGTATTATCGACGATAAGTTAATAGGCCCACATATTTTACCCCGAACATTAAATGGGGAACTTTATGAAGATTTCCTAAGAAATCATTTAGCAGCACTGCTCACGGATGTACCCGAAGAAAGAAGGGCAAACATGATATACCAACATGACGGATGTCCAGCCCACTTCCGCATCACAATTCGACAATTGCTGGATGAAAACTATCCAAACCGATGGATTGGGCGCGGTGGGCCGATTCCGTGGCCTGCACGAAACCCTGATCTGACGCCGCTAGACTTTTACGTCTGGGGTCATATGAAAGACCTAGTTTATGTGACCCCCGTAAATTCAATTGAAGAACTAAGGGAGAGAATAACAGATGCGGTGGACCAGATGAGGACCACAATCACATCAAGAATCACAAAAACCGAAGTGAGGAAGCGAATAAGAGCATGTATTCGAAACCGAGGGCAGCACTTCGAACAAGACGTGTGAAATACATGTTATTAAAGACCACAAATTGATATTGATTAAAAATAATAATAATTTTCATGAAATTGTTTAATTTGATTTTCCGAATAAACACCTTCTTGTACTAAATCAAAAACGATTTTCATAATGCAGTCCAAGACTTTGTATTAACTTTCATACCTTTTTGGATAGCTGATAAGACAAGGATATTTTACTAATAATTTGTGAACCTGGTGTAGTATTTTTTTTTTGTGCTAAGACAACATTTTGTATGAAGTAATAGCAAAAATTACAAAAAAAAAAAATGTTTGATTAGTGATCTTCACCAAAATTTTAGTCATTTTGAACTTTTAATTATTAAAAACGATCCGCTACGGCGTCAACTATGATAATAACTCCAATTTCAGTACATCCGCCCCGTGAATAATTTTCAAATTGGGTTCAAATAATTTAATCTGGGATTTTTCACAAAAAATCTAAAACCCTTACTAACTCAAAAACTACTGAACTTCGGTAGAACATTTGGTGGCTTAATTTGTTGCATTTTAACCCTACTATGATGTCCTGCAAGGAATACGTCGAGTTACCAGTAACCCTGTAGAATATAAAAGCTTTAAAAAATTGGCTAGTCATAAACATTTATAAAATAGCTGCTAGACAAAGACGGAACTATTACAGAAGTGACTTCACGACTATGCAACTTCATACAAGCGCTATACATTATGCGTACCGCACGAAAATGACGGGAATAATCTCTTCGAAAAACTTTTAAAGCATGTAGCTTAGGGTGGTCCTTATTCCTAAGAAAAAAAAAAATTTCTTTAATTTCGCGGGGCACCACGTAATTTGATTATATACCATAAGAAAGTATTTCAGTTTTTTTTTTGAATTTTTTAAATGACATTTTGAGGTCGCTACCAAGGTTTGAATTTTAAATAAAAACTCGAAATCTGTATTTGTTAGACTATTTTATTTTTATAGCTAGGACATAAAAATATTACAAAATTATTGTTGTTATTATAAATTAGGATATTATGTAGATATTTGAATCATTCATTTTTAAGATACAAGGGTTGACTTGTTAGTATTAGGCGTAGACAGAGAAACTTTCAAGTTTCTCTGTCTACGGTATTAGGGTACTTTTTCCGATACTCTTTTACCAACAAAAGCAAATATTGCTTTTGTTCTTCATTAGTTGTAATTAATTTATTATATTCTTCCAATAAAGCAACACCGCGCTCAGCTACGTCGTTCACTACTCGCAAAGAATGAACGATATTTTTGGCAGCTACATAATCAGTGTCTTCGTTCCAAGTTTCGACGTCTTTTTTCAAAACATTTGATGAAATACCTAGGATCTGGAAGAATCTTAAGGAATTACTACTCACGAAATTTTCTATATTTTTTTCAGTGCTTCTACCATTTTTTTCTTTTCTTGAACTGAAAGTTCGTCATCGAAAAAGGCAAGCGAAACTAGCTCTTCTGACAAATACCACAAATGATTTAAAATCTTTTTCAGCGCAACAGTAGCTATATTTTTGTTAAAGCGATTCTGCCATTCTTTGAATAGTTTTTCAATTTTACTGATGACATGTTTTTTTAATTGAATTGGTATACTAGCTTTTTCCCACAAATTTATAACTCCGCAAGCCGTCAAAGTCGCAGATTCACGTATGCTTTTCTGTTCTTCATTTTTGTAGTAAAAAAAAAAACGCAAAACTTCACCGATGGATGGCAACGTTGATTGGTTTAATTCGGATAATAATTGTCCAATAAGCCAAACTTTACTTTGATTTCTAGTAGCTTTACTGAGTCCGCTACTTGTAGACGCCATTGCAAGTTGAAACACGTTAATATGATTTTTACAAATAAAACACGTACGCTCTCGTTAATGACGTATTAGACCTGAAGTGTAGTAAGAAGTGAAGTAAGACGTACAATTTGAAACATACGCAATTACGCATGCGCACAAACCAATTTTTAACGTATTATGATGTTAGTGCGCACGCGTACGTCTTATCTTTTTGATTGTGTGAACGGTCTAAATCTCGACGCGTCGGTACAGAAGAGAGGTCGAGAGGAGGAAGGGATGAAAAGCGATTGTCTATGCGAGTTTTACTTGCACGGAAAATATGATATAAACACCTAAATGAAACATTAATTAAACCATCATTTAAGATGTTTTTCAATGCTTTTTGTAAAAATTTTGACAGCTGGTAGCGACCTCTAAATCTTAACAAAAAAAAAAAAACAAAAAAACTTATTTCATATTTAGAAGTATATAATCAAATGAGAAAGTGCCCCGAGGATAATTTAAAAGTCGAAAAATAAGGACCACCCTAATGTAGCTTCTCTATATTTCCGATGATTTAACAGATTTATTCGATTATCTCTTTTTAAATTACATTTTTTGTTGGAACATTTCTAACATTGGTCAACATCCCTAATTATTGAATGTAAGTAGGCCCCGTTTATAAACAAACGATTACTAATATGATGAGTGTGCCCTACAGAACGGCACGCTGCTGAACGCGCTGAAGATGTGGACGCGCGCGGTGAGTGCGCGCGTGGAGCAGTCGCCGCAGTGCTACATCTGCTACTGCCGCCTGCAGCCCAGCGACGGCCGTCTGCCGCGCGTGCTGTGCTACCAGTGCAAGAACAAGTTCCACACTTTATGCCTGGTACACCATACTTCATTGCCGTTTGTTTTGCACGATTTTTTTCTTTTTCGTCTTTTGCTGTGCCCGACAGGGTCCACGATTGTTACAACAAATACTGGTAAGTAATCATTTGTTGTAATTGTACAAGCTTGGGTGGTAACCCAAGCTTTAGCATTGTGTGTCAGTGGCATTGGAAAAGGCTGGATCAAATAGTAAAAAGATCTGGAAATATATTAAACATGCAACGTATACAATGAAACAATATGAGTCATCTTCGGGTTTATTACAAGCACACTCGTCACCGCTGGAATCCGCTAACATAGCAAGTCATTTCTTTGTTAATGTTGGAAAGCGTCTGACAGAAAAAAAATCTGGATCAGTCCCAAAACCCAATGAGCACTCCTTTAACATGCAGCACTGCTTTAACATCCTTTGCGCTGCTAGATACTGACGAGACTGAGAAAGAAAGTATAATTATGACATTGAAAGAAGACTGTGCAGTTGGCTGGGATAACATATCGAATAAAATTATTAAAAGATTCAAGGACATTTTGGTAGGACCACTGACTTATGTTTTCCGCGTTTGTTTATCAAAATCAAAATCAAAATCAAAAGTCATTTATTCAAACTAGGCTGAGAATCAGCACTTTTCGAACGTCAAAATTACAAAAGACAGTCCCCCAAAACGCCCGCCCTTCACCACTTCCTAGTGCTTTCGCTGGGAAGAAGAAGTGGCGCAACAAACTCCCCAGCAGCACAGCTGTCTGTTCAGTTAGAAAATACTTGACTGAATACAATACAAGGTATGCAAAGCAATTAACATTACAAGACACAGGACACTAAATTCAATTATCTGCCATATGTCAGCTAGCAACGCCAATATACCAAGAAATACAATAAAAAACTATACGTAGGTACTCAAGCAAAAATTAATAAATGGAAATTAAATAAAAGCCTCCAGGTATGAAGGGCGTGACCGCTAACATATTTATGCAATGCTGGGTTCTGTTTACATAGCTGTCGCTTGAAGTCACAAATGATAAACTAGGACCATCGAAGGAAACTAAATAAACAAGTTATTACTAATTATAACAATAATAAAACCATGGTCAGCAAGACGACCAGTCACCACAAGCAGCACCCGTTCACGAGCATAACGCAAAGATCAGCCATTACCCCCCTCGCCATATTTGAGGGAAGGAGGCAACCCGACCCCCGACGCTACCGCAAGCAGTGACATCTGAGGGAGCATGACGAACTTGCTGCCGGTTGCTCAGGTAAGAATAATATGATCAATCGTCGAGGTCACTAGCTAACCACATATTGCAATCAACTCATTAGAAAACATTTAAATGGGTTGATTATGTCAATAATATAATAAAAATAAAACTAAACTGATTTGACTTATACAGCCCAATAAAAACAATTGTATAATGAGCTCATAGTATAATAACCTATCAGTAATCTAATTCTGGAGAAAGAACATAAACATTGTCTTGAGTTAATCAGGGCGACCAACTATTCTTATCGTTTAAGTAGTCGTTGATGGAGTAGTATGCCTTTGAACAAAGGTTGGATTTTACTTGAGCTTTAAATGCATTAAAAGGCAAATCTAGCAAAGAAGAGGGTAGCTTGTTATAAAAGGCTATACCAAGCCCAACAAATGAGTTATGAACCTTATGAAGCCGGTGAAAGGGAGCACGTAGTTTGTCCTTATTTCTGGTGTTAACATTGTGAACATCACTGTTTTTAGTATACAAGTGTATATTTTGCCTAATATATATGATGTTGGCAAATATGAATTGTGATGCAACCGTGAGAATACCAATATCTTTAAATAAATCTCTTAGAGAAACTCTAGCACCTAGCTGGTAAATAGCTCGAACAGCTCGTTTTTGAAGGACGAATATATTTTGTATATCAGCTGCTTTGCCCCACAGCAGAATACCGTAGGACATAACGCTATGAAAATAACTAAAATATACTAAACGAGCTGTATCAACGTCAGTGTATTGTCTTACTTTCCTGACGGCGTAGGCAGCCGAACTGAGCCTTCCTGCTAGGCTCGATATATGTGGTCCCCACTGAAGTTTGGCATCTACTGTTATTCCCAGAAAAACTGCTGAGCTCACAGTCTCAAGCGCCTCTTTATCTAAGACGATGTTGGGTCCT
This sequence comes from Eremobia ochroleuca, assembly GCA_949629135.1. Taxonomy (NCBI): domain Eukaryota; kingdom Metazoa; phylum Arthropoda; class Insecta; order Lepidoptera; family Noctuidae; genus Eremobia; species Eremobia ochroleuca. The sequence goes on along the minus strand of OX451389.1, from coordinate 597,720 downwards.
AGATTTCTAACATTCGGTAAGGCGAACTTTACACATTTCGTTTTCTTGGCATTGAGAACTAGGTTATTTGACGTAAACCAATCCGTAACTATTGAGAGTGCACTGTTTACCTCGTCAAAATCTAGTCTATTCCTGTCTACTTTAAAAATAAGAGATGTATCATCAGCAAACAGTACAACGTCACAGATTCCCTTTAAATGGAATGGTAAATCATTGATATAAACTAAGAACAAGAATGGGCCCAGTATTGAGCCTTGCGGCACACCTAACTGAACTGGTAGCCCGGAAGATTTCACACCATTAACATCTACACATTGGAACCTATTATGTAAATAACAATTTATTACGTTGAGAGCTTCGTTTTGGACACCGTAATGACGTAGTTTACGCAAAAGCGTGTCATGGTGCACGCAATCAAAGGCTTTGGAAAGATCACAGAAAACTCCGATAGCATTTTGCGAGCTCTCCCATGCGTTAAATATGTGCTTCAGCAAAGCAACACCCGCATCTGTAGTCGAACGACCTTTTGTAAAGCCATACTGTTCATTATGAAGGAGGCTATTTAAATTAAAATGTCTTAGCAACTGCTTGAGTATTAATTTTTCAAATATTTTGCTAAATGCAGGTAAGATGGAAATAGGCCTAAAATTGCCAACATCGTTTTTATTACCTGATTTAAATAAAGGTATGACTTTACTATTCTTCATGAGGTCAGGAAAAATTCCTAAATCAACACATTTATTAAAAGTAACAGCTAGATAGGGGGCTACGATGTCTATTATATTACTTAAAAGTTTAATGGAGATGCCCCAGTAGTCACCGGTGTTTTTAGACTTAAGTAGGTTAAAAACATTAACTACATCATGTGGGGTTACATGTTCGAAACTAAATAAACGACTACATTGAGGTACACTACTATGCAAAAGGTTTTCAGCTTTAGACGGGGACGAATTTAAGGAGCGAGTCGTAGTTATGGGTATGTTGGCAAAAAACTCATTAAAAGCTTCAGCTACGTCAGCGGCTTTATTAACTAATTTATTATCGACCATAATCTCAAGTACTTTTTCTTGTTTAACCGATTTACCCGTTTCATTGTTAATAATTTTCCAAGTTGTTTTTACTTTATTATTAGAATTTTTAATAGCATCGCTTAAAAATTTTGATTTAGCAAAAGCACTAATCTTTTTAAATAATTTTGAATAATTTTTGACATACTCTAGGAAAGGAGTGTCAAACCTGTATTTTTTCAAACCATATAACTCGTATAGTCTCGCTCTACTTTTATAAATACCCGGAGTAGCCCATTGGTTAAAGCCAACGGAGGATCCATTAATATTAACAGTTTTGGTCTTGAAAGTAGATTGGTACTCTTTTTGCACAACATCAAAAAGGGCACCATAAATTTCATTAGGATTCTCGTGTTCTACTATAGATGGTGTAATTCTATGAACTATATTATTTTTAAACATTTTGCAACGGGTAGCTGTATAAGGCCTGCATTCAATTTTACACGGCTGTTTATGTAATGGCATGGGGAAGCTAGCTAATAAACCACAGTGGTCGGACGTTAAGTCAGTTAAGACTAATTTGTTTTTGGCATCAAAAACACTAAATATATTATCAAGACAGGTTGACGAAGATGCCGTGATCCTAGTAGGTTCAAAAAACAAGTTAATTAAATTATAAGACCTAAACAAATTGAGAAGTCTAATACTTAATGGAGTAACATCTAAAATATTAATATTGAAATCTCCGCATAAAATAATACTTTTGTTACTTGATTTCAACCTATTGAGAGAATCCTCCATTACCGATTCAAAACTAATAAAATCCCCAGAGGGGGGTCGATAAACGCAAATTATAACGTATCGCTCAAGTTCAACACAAGACAACTCTATAGTGCGTTCGATTGAAAGATTCACTAAATCTAAACGTTGTTTACATTTTAACTTGTTTGAAACAAGAACTAAAGAGCCACCGCGAATAGCACTTTTTCTCACAAATGCACTCTGTACGGTAAAGTTATCATCATTGATAAACACTACTTCATGTTCTTTCAACCAGTGTTCAGTCAAACATAACACCTGAACATCATAGTTCTCCATAAACAAACTTAACTCTAGCTCTTTGCCGGACAGACCCTGCATATTTTGATGTACAACATTCAACATATGTGGCTGACCCGTTGTCGCACCTAATAGTTTAAACTACAAGGCGTATCAAAAGTAGTGTTAGTACCACTACTAACAGTAATCGATGGTACCCTACAGGTACCGGTGTCACTGTGTATATTGTATGCTAAAAGATTAGCAATTTGTCTCCTACAACTAGGTGGCAAATACATAGTATAATTTGTCAGTTTGTAATCAGTAATGAATTGATTACAATCAAAATATAAAATAGCATCACTGTGATGACATGTCCTATTATAAATTAACATATTTAAATTATAAATGTGCCTATTTTGCTCATCAGACAAATAATGAGAATAAGGCAAGGCACAGAAAATAAATTTACAATTATTGGACTCATTGAGATGTAACATTAACTGGACAGATTCAATTATGTCCTTTTTACGTACAGTTAAACTATCCCCATATAATAATATAACAGTTGAATTGGGATTTATTTTTGTCAATTTAATATTACTAATTAAGTGGCTAATACTGGCACCGGGTAAACAATGATTAATTACATATTGTGGCGAACACTGATTAAATATACTACCAAAACCTTGACCAAATTTGTCAGAAAATACATAAGTAGTGTTAAACAATTTATTCATACTACTGCTATCATCTTTAATACAGCTATCTACTGACTGAGCTACTGAGGGTGTGGGTGTAATAACTTGAGGCTGGGGTTCCTGGGAGCAGGTACAGCTAAAAGAGAGGTTATTAGTCAGAGACTCATACCTCTCCGCATTGTACTTGACCAGGTCTGCCAACTCATTAGCCTCCTGCATGCGCTTACTCAGGTCTTGTTGAGAAGCCTCATATCTTCGGGTTATTTCTCCGAGTGTCTCAAAAAAGCTGTAATTGTCCTTGTCTATAAATCAGGAGCAAGAGCAAGTGACGAATTATAGACCTATTTCTTTACTGCTTTCAATGTCAAAAATATTGAAAAAAATTATAAACAAAAAAAGGTTGATGAAATATATGGAAGATAAATCAATTCTGTCTGAGCGGCAGTTTGGATTTAGGCCTTTTTTTTTTTTTTTTTTTTTTTGGGTGGGAAATTATCAAATAACTTCTCCCGTTCTGGGCGGAACGGGAGGGTGTGTCAGACTTTTACTGACTAAAACCCACCCGTGTTCCTTCAGTTGCCTGTGCCAAGGGCCACGGTAACTCTTTCGAACAACCCGCGACCCTGGCAAGCATCGGCCCCAGTGGGCCCCGTCCCTGCTGACATCTCTGTGAGGCGCGCGTGGAACACAACGCGCCGTCGACCCGAGCCTGGTCCTTACCAGACGGCGAACTGCCCATTGCTCGCCGTCTGCAAGCCCGCGCCTACGGTGGCCGGGAGTCAGCTCTTGACTCCCGACGCCCAGGGCGTCTCCTGCGGCGATTAGGGGCGTGAGGGCGCAAAGATTGCCTCTCCCTCACGCGTTCCGCCTCCTCCTTTGCAAGCATTACTGCTTCGCAGAAGGAGGTGACGGCTTCCCATGCACTCTCGCTCCGTACCATGGCCTGGACCAGGGCCGGACGCGAGAGATCGCCGCCGCCGATCGCCGCCGTGAGGACGCGGCGGTGCTCTGCCCAAGCCGGGCAGACCTCCACTGTATGCTCCACCGTGTCCTCCGGGCGATCCACACAATGGTGACACCCGGGCGTTTCCTCCCGCCTTATACGAAACAGGAACCTCCCGAAGCAGCCGTGTCCGGTGAGGACCTGCGTCAGGCGGAAGGTGAGGACGCCGTGGCGCCTCTCTAGCCACTCCTCAAAGAGGGGACTTATCGCCGCAATTGTGACGTGCCCAGCACTGGGTTGCGACAGACGCACTCTCCATGTCGCCATGAGATCCCGCCGGAGCTCTGTCCGCTGTGCCGCGATTTCTCGAGGCAGCGGAGTTACGCCCCGGCGTTTTGCCTCCTCGCGCCACTCCCATATTTGGGCGAGGACTTTTGCCTCCAGATCCCATGGCGGTAATCCGGCAAGGAGGCTCGCTGCCTCACCGGAGACCGTGCGGTATCCCCGGACCAGCCGGACTGCCATGACCCTCTGGGACGCGTTCAACCGGCGGGTTGGTCGCCGCCTTAAAGAACGCGCCCACACCGGTGCCCCGTAAAGGGCCATGGACCGCACGACCCCTGCGTAGAGCCTCCGGCAGGAGGCGTTTGGACCCCCTAGATTGGGCAGGAGCCGCTTCAAGGCAGCCCCGGCCCGCTCCAGTCTGGGAGCCAAACGTCGGAAATGCTCCACGAAGTTCCACCGGCTGTCGAGGACGAGTCCCAGGTACTTCATCGTCGACTCGATGCCGATGTGAACCCCTCCCACCGCTATTTGGGAACCCGATGGTGGCGCGTACCGAGGACCATGAAAACACATGGCCTCGGACTTGTGCAGGGCCACCTCGAGTCCCAGTTGCCGGATCCTCTCAACGACTGTCGCAACCCCGCGTGTCATTAATTCCGCCGCCGTCTGGTGCGACCTCCCCTGCGCCAGGACAAGCGTGTCGTCAGCGTAGCAAACTACACTGACGCCGCTAGGGAGGTCGGCGCGCAGCACCCAGTCGTAACCGATGTCCCACAGATGTGGCCCCAGGACCGATCCCTGTGGGACACCGCACGACATCTCTCGCCGGTTCCACTCTCCCTGGTGACCGGGGTAAATGACGGCCCTATCCGTCAAATAGGCCTCGACCACGCGACAGAGGTAGGTCGGCATCCGGTGATACCGGAGTGCCTCCCTAATGCAACTCCAGGGCAGGGTATTGAAGGCATTGGTGATGTCTAGAGACACCGCCAAGACGACCCCACCCCGGGCCACAGCATCTCCCGTCGTGAGGGCTCGCACGCGCATGATGGCGTCCACCGTGGAGCGCCCCCTGCGGAAACCATACTGGCTCTCCGCCAGATCCGGCCCCACCCGCACCAGCCGCCCGACGAGGCGGTCTGCAATGACTCTTTCAAAGAGCTTGCCCACCTCGTCGAGCAGCACGATGGGCCGGTAAGCGGACGGAGAGTCCGCAGGGCGCCCCGCTTTCTTAATGAGGACCAGTTTCCCCGTCTTCCAACGTAGTGGAAACTGGCCCCTCTCCAAGCATGCGCTTAGGAGCCCCCTTAGTCGAGGCCCGAGAGCCTCCAAGGCCAGAACCCAGGCTTTTCCAGGTAAGCCGTCGGGTCCTGGGGCGGTATTTTTGGCATTAAGCCTACGTACCGCCGCTCTCAGCTCTACCTCGGTCACCTCCGGAGCATCGTCGTCGTCGTCAGCAGTGTGGTCCGCATCGGGCACCGCAGAAGGCGGAGCCATGGGCGGGGAAGTGTGTTCCCCTCGCAAAGGAAACAGAGCGCTCACTATGTCCTCCACGAGCTGGGGCCGGAGACTCTGCGTCAGAGGGGGAGCCCATGGGCGGAGTTTCTCCCGCACCATTTTATAGGGTCGTCCCCATGGGTCCCTGTTCAAAGTCCCCAGCGACTCCTCACGAGCCAGTCCCCTGGCCCGCAGGATCTCCACTCGGAGGGCCGTCTTCGCCGCTCTGTACCCCTCGTACAGCTCCGCCTGAATCACTTCCGTATCCGGAGGGCGGATACGGAGCCTGCGGTGCCTGGTGTACCGGTGCCGCGCAGCAACACACGCCTCGCGCAGAGTCGTTAGCTCCGGCGACCACCAGCACACCTGGCGCCAGGCTCGTCCGGGCTGGACCCGGGGCATTGCCACGTCACATATTTCGGACATGGCCTCCCGGAACCACTGCGCCTCGTCGTTGATGTCAGCAGGCCTGTCCGGTGGTGACACCCAGGCCTGCACGATCGAAGCTTCCAGGAGGAGCTCCCGGTCCAGCTGCTTTAGCGCCCACCGCGGACCACTCGGGGCCTGTCGGACCAGCGCGCTCGAGGTCTGGGCGGAGACGTCAAACCGGATGTACCGGTGGTCAGAATAGGTCTCCACCTCCTCCATGACGCGCCAGTCGACGACATGCGGGGACAGAGCGGGGCTGGCGAACGAAATATCCACCACTGAATCTCCCCGCATCCGCACACACGTCGGGACCGAACCCCGGTTTAGGACGACCACGCCCGTCTCCAGAGCCCAGTCCTCCACCATCCTGCCCCGTGTATCCGTATACCGGGAACCCCAAGCCACATTCTTAGCATTGAAGTCCCCGAGGACGAGCACGGGGAGGGGACGGAACCCGACGACGACGACTCTCAACTCCGCAAGGGAGTTGTGGAACTCGGCGAGAGTTCGGCTCGGGGAGAAGTATACTCCTACCACGACAATCTCGCCGAACCTTGCTGCCACGCAACCCCGTCCCCTCTTGATAGCCTCGAGGGACGGCGTGCCGGCGGCGGCCGACGAAATTAGGGTCACTGAGCCGCTGAGGTCCTCCACCCAGTAGTCACTGGGCGGGACAAAGTACGGCTCAGCGACCACGGCGATGTTAATCGACCACTGCGCCATGCTCTGGAGCAACAGGTCCTGAGCGGAGGCGCAGTGGTTGATGTTCGCCTGGAGGAGGCGTAATGGGGTCATTATTGACACTCCATTTCAGCCCCCTCCCGAACCCCTTGTGAGGAGTCCCCTGCCGCTGTGGTTACGGCAGTGACGACGGTGGACGCGGCAGCGGCGGCGGTAGTGGCGGTGGCTGCAGCTGTGGCTGCGGTGGCAGAGGACTTGCCCCTGCCCCTGGCCTCGGCAGGTGGGGCGCAGGCCTTGCTCCCAACCCGGTGATCGGCCGGCTTACCAGCTGCCGCACAAATAAAGCAGTGCGGCGTGGCATTACACGAGCCGGCCTTGTGACCGGGCTGACCACAGCGGAAGCAGAGGCTGCTGCGATCCACCTCCGAGGTGCATCTAGCTCCTACATGGTTGCCCACCTGGCAGCGGAAGCACCTCAGAGGTCTGGGTTCCAGCAGTTTCACCTGCGCGGAAACCCAGCCCACCAAGAGCCTTCGGCCTTCTCCGGCTATTTTCTGGGCCGCCGACACGGGGCAGCTCACCGTAACGGCTCGCATCCCCGTGAAGTCAGGACGAATGGTGCCTGCTCTCACCTGCTCGGCAGAACACCCCCCAGTCCTGACGATGGCGGCCACCACCTCTTCCTCCGTCGCACAGTCGTCCAAACCTAGGATGCGCATTTCAGCGCACTTGGTAGGTCTGGACACTCGGACCTCGTCCGCATTTAGGGACGCCCTAAGCCTTTCGGCCAGAGCGTCAGCGGTTGGGCCACTGACCGCACCGGGGACCTCCAGCATCCGGGCCCCAGTCGCAGTGACCCTTACCCGGATGCCATCAGTGACGCCGAGGTCCTCGAGGTTCACCGCCGCCCTCGCCTTAGCGAGCACGTCGCGGTAGGACATGCCCTTCTTTTCCGCTTCGGGCTGTAGTGTAATCACTACAGCTGCGGACTTCGGGGCACGGAGCCTAGCCGCGACGCTTCGCTCCTTGCGCCGCTGCCGCCTCTCTTTTCTTTTGGCAGCCCTGGCTGCCTTACCTGCCTTCTTATTCCCCCCGGCTACTTGCCAATCAGCGTCGGCCGGAGGAGATTTAGGCGGTGGGGGCGGCCGTTTCGCCACCAGGGCTGGGGTCCTCGCGGGTTCCGGCACGGCTGCGCCTTTTGCCTGGCCTGACGAACCTGATTTGGCCGTGGCAGCCGCGGCGGTGGCGTACGAAGCCACCTTCCGCTGGCCCGAGGCCGGCTGGCTCACCGCCAGCGGGGGGCGCAGGACAACAGCCTCCAGGGCGGAAAACCGACTCTGGAAGGCCGCCAACTCCTGCCGCACCAGGGTCAGAACCCGGTCTTCAGCAGGCACTGGCCCACCCTGCCCGTGCCTCTCCCCTTGAAGCACCTCCCGGGGGCCGGCTCCTTGGAGCCTAGCCAGGTCCGCTCGGAGCTCCTCATTCTCCTTCCGAAGAAGCTCCATGGTGGCTGTCAAGCGGGCGACCTCCGCCCGCATCTCAGACAATCCGTCCGACGGAGGCCCGACGTGAATGGCCTCCGCTGCCGCTATAATGGAGGCTGTGGCTGCGGATATGGCCTTGTCTTTAGAGGATTGAATCCTCTTCAAGGCCACACCCTTGATCGCGGCTGCCACGACCTCCGCAAACCTAGCCGCTCGCTCCGAATTGGAGCCACCAGCGGCGTCCGTCTCACCGCCTGACGACTCCGAGAGGGCCGCCCTGCGGCTGTTCACTCCAGGGTGCGGCTCCTCCGTGGCGAGCCTATCGGCTCGCTGAGCTGGCTCAGCTGGGCTGGCTCGGCTCGGCTCACTGGCCTCCTTCGTTGTGAGCCCTCTGCCCATACCCCTCTCCTGGACCCCACCCCGCCGACTAATTTTCCTGCGGGCCGAGCTCGACCCGCCATCAGAGGAAGACCCCTGGCCATCCCCCGGCTTGGGGCGCTTCTGGAAGAATCTTACATTCTCTCCAGCAGCCCCCACCACTTTGCTGTCCGGCCTCTTAAATAGGCCCTTCACGCCAGATGCGGCGTCGGACTCCGACCCCGCATCACTCCCCTCCTCTTCACGATTTTTATTTTTTAAAGATTTGTCCATGTCTGTTCCCACGAGTATAAACTTTTAATTCCCAAAAACTAGTGGTTCGCACTAGAGACTAATTTAGCTACCCATTAGTCAAGCTATCAACCCCCCTCACGGTGCGCCGCCGCTTGGAGGTTTGGGGTGATTTTTTATAGAGGCTTTCTTCCTCGCGGCCCGGGCGGTTAAGCCAAGACCCTCGACCCCCGTCAAAAGTCAGAGACATGACCTTGACAATCTTCGGGGCTACGAGACTAACGGTGGCAGAAGAAAACTTCTTCCTGCCTGCCCGGCGGCAGAGTTAGTGCACGCCGAGCCCGTTCTTACTCCGCCGCTGTGCGTCTCTGCTTAAAGCGCTGAGGGACACACGTTGGAGCGTACCTCCGACAGGATATTGGCATACGGGCAATGAGACCCCTTAGGCACACAGTGCCCAATGGGGAGTCATTGGCCGCACCCCAGGGTGCACCGTCCCGTAAACTGGCCTTCCCCCCGGACGCATCCGTAAGGGAACTCCAGCCCACGGGCACACGGGGAGGTTTCCTGTCCAAGCACCCCTTGGATTTAGGCCTTAAGTTTCAACTGCTGATGCGGTACACCATCTGAATGACTATCTAGCGCAAGAACTTGCCAAGGGTAACCAAACAATAGGAATTTTCCTGGACCTCGCCAAAGCTTTTGACACAGTTTCGATTCCAATATTGTTGCGCAAGCTTGAGATCAAGGGTTTAACAGGCATCCAGCTGAAAATGTTCAAAAGTTATTTAGAAGATCGTTCCCAGTGCGTAAAGATTGGCAATGTTCTCAGCGCTGTTAAAAAAAACACATTTTTTGGTGTTCGTCTAGGAAGTATTTAAGGGCACACTCTGTTTTTGATCTAAATAAATAAACAAAAAAAAAACATTTTCAGCTGGGTGCCTCCCAGCTGAAAATGTTTAAAAGTTATTTAGAAGATCGTTCCCAATGCATAATGATTAGCAATGTTCTCAGCGCTGTTAAAAAAAAAAAACACATTTTTTGGTGTTCGTCAAGGAAGTATTTTAGGGCCCACTGTGTTTTTGATCTACATATATGACCTTTGCAAGCTAAAGCATGACACCATATGATGGTGCCATGCTTTAGCTTTAGATTGCAAAGTGGCGCAGTGTCGCCAGCGTAAGTTATGAACTTACACTGGCGACACTGCTCCACTTTTTTCGGCTGACTCAGAAAATGAAGTCACACGCGCAACACGGATTCAATATTGTAAATAAATGGCTTCAAAATAACTCACTAACCCTAAATGCAGAGAAGACAAATTACATTAAGTTATCGAAGATCCCCTCAGCATTGCATGCTCATTGCTGCACAGTCCCTGCAGATAGCCAGTGTATGTGTCCTAATATTAAAAAGACAGATAACTTAAAATACCCGGGTATTATAATAGATGAAACCCTTTCCTTCAAACCACATAATATGGAAACTTTAAATAATAGGATTTGTAAGCTAATATACGTATTCAAAAAGATAAGATGTATTGCAGATCAAAAATAATGTAGACAAGTATACTTTGCTCTTTGTCAGTCAATTTTGACTTACTGTATTACTTCATGGAGTGAGGCGAGTAAAACTTTGTTATTGTCCATTGAAAGAGAACAAAGAGCTATTCTCAAGGTGGCTACTTGCCGCCCTTCTCTTTTCCCCGCTAACACCCTGTATAAAGCTTGTAAAGTATTTACAGTTCGTCAGTTATTTATAATGAGCACTGTACTAAAACAACACGCAGCGCTTCCATACATCACTGAATTTACAAAAAGGAGATGGAAAGATATAGTTTGACCTCAAAAAAGTACAAAACATGTTTTCACGGGCAAATTTTATATGTACCTCGGACCGCTACTCTATAATAGGCTAAATGATAAAGGAAACATCTACTCCTTAGATCATAGTAACTCCAAGAAAATCCTTATGGAGACTTCAAACTATGTCTTATGAAGATACAGAGAAGTTATTACTTGTACTAAAGTAAATGTTGTTCGTATTATATAATTTTATAGACCTTTTTACATATACATGTACCTATAGGATAAATATGAGAATTGTGTGATTATTTAATCAATTATTATTACCTCCAATCGCCTGAAACACAGGATTACCTAGTTCAAGCACAAATCAAGTGAACTTGAAATAGATTTAAGAAAAACTGTATTTAACGTTAGTCTTTATATATTTTTTTATTGTGGAATGCAATAAATGATTGAGTATTGAGTAATTATACAGAGCGTTGCATCGCTGTGGAACTAACAAATACCAATTGATACATATGCGATCTTGTACAATTAGCATCGGGGATGTTACAACTTAGCCGAAGTGAAAGCTACGTCGTGTTTCAAAACTAAAAATTATCAAGTTTTACATTGAGAATTGTATTTATTATTATTCTCCTTTATTCGTTTAATTAAATTAGTAGCCCACCGGTATCGGTAACAGGGTCCAAGCTACCGACGGCTCGGGCTCCGGAGAAAGGTAACAGGGTCCAAGCTACCGACGGCTCGGGCTCCGGAGGAAGGTAACAGGGTCCAAGCTACCGACGGCTCGGGCTCCGGAGAAAGGTAACAGGGTCCAAGCTACCGACGGCTCGGGCTCCGGAGAAAGGTAACAGGGTCCAAGCTACCGACGGCTCGGGCTCCGGAGAAAGGTAACAGGGTCCAAGCTACCGACGGCTCGGGCTCCGGAGAAAGGTAACAGGGTCCAAGCTACCGACGGCTCGGGCTCCGGAGAAAGGAACCTCGCAATTATTATTAGAAGCCTATGGGCAGGGCAAGGACCTCCCTACCCTCTTTCCACTTTCTCGGTCTACTGCTATTGTCAATCATTAAAGAACCTTGTATGTAGTTTTTTTTTATTTGCAATATCAAACAACTGAATGCTTGTAATTGTTCTGAATGTTTTAACAAGAAAACATGATTAAATAAGTGTGGCTAACAAGGATTACGTACAGTGGCCTCCAAAAGTCCATAGGCATTCTCACAAAGCATTAGCTTGACGTTTAGTTTGACTTACGACTTTCTATTTTCAAGAATAGATACATGTATCATTATTGTCGTCAACAAGTGATTGTACTTCATAATTTCAACGTTAACACACAAGTCAAGGTGGCCTAGCGGCTAAGTGCCTGCAGATAGATGCGCGAATCAGTAAGCCGTGAGTTCGAATCTCACGCCGAATGTGTAGACTTTTTGCAAGTTTTTACTCGATTGGAAGAAATGGGACAGAAATATAATATTCTTTATCTTGTTCGCTTTGTTCACACATTTTGTAAAGTTAAGAAGGTAGATCGTAAAAAACTTAATAAAGAATTTAGATTTCTGTGAGGTAGACATAAGTTTTATGAATATTTAACCGTTGTCGTTTTAGTTGTAGTTGTTGGTTAGTGACGTGTGGTATAGATAGCGGTATTGATTATTCTCAAAATGCAGGCAAATATTAGGTAATATTGAGGCGGGGGCGACGATTATTGGGCTGCATAAAAGTGGTCTTAATAGAACACAAATATCTAATGAAACCGGACTGAATGTGAGTATTTAATATTAATGAATTGCAACTTAAACTTTTATTTGAAAATACCTATTATTTGTTGACAATGGATGATTCTTTTTATTGATTATTAAGTCCATCATGAGGCCTAAAAGATAAATAATTAGTGTTTATTATTGGATTTATAAATGCAAAGTTGTAATATTTGAATAGGTATTATATTAAATAAATATTATTATATTATATTAAAATGAAGTCACTTTAGTATTTTGTTACAGCTGCCTAATTTCACTTTTTTTTTTTTGTTTTAGAGGAATATTGTAAGTCTCTGGATCAAAAGATACGAGGCAGAGAAAGGCCGAAGTGGAAGGCCGGCGCTTATTAGCGAGGCACAGCGACGACATATGGTGGGCGAGCATGAATTTAATGGATTCACACCAACGAGACACTTTGCTGAATTATTCGACACCTCATCGTAAACTCTTCGCCGTGCCCTCCACGCTGAAGGCTTGCACAGAAGACCATCTAAGAAGCCCTTGTTGACAGAACGACATAAACAAGAACGATTACGTTTCGCACGGGATTATTTAGATTTTGACTGGAATACTACCATATTTTCAGATCAAAAGACATTTAAATCCAGCCATAAGGGTAGGCTTCATTTATGGCGCATTTATGGCAATATGTGGGGATGGATGAGTGCAGCAGGGCCAGGAGAACTAGCTTTTATGTAGTTATACAAAATATTAATATCTAAATGTTTTGTTTTTTATAATTAGACGGTGTAACTAAATATTTAGTAATATTAGCATATCCGTATTATTTAATGTGTAATGACCTTAAACAATTGAGGTTTAGTTTCAATCTTCTTTTCGTCAAGAAAATGAAAAATTAAGCTATTACCTCAATACATTTATTGTGACGTTACATTAAAAAAAACATGTTTATAAAGTCTAAATCATATATTACTTTTCAATAAACTTTACTGAATACCGATACCTCTAATAAGTGGGTATCAACAATTATATTTGTGTTATTAGAACATCCTTTCCTTGTTATGTTATTATGAATTGACTAAGTAAGTATACAAAAAAAAATCTTATGAACGGTTACAAGAGAACTTCTTTTTATCTAAGTAGGAATGTGACGTCACAATTATTGTCATCAAAATTGTTAATTTTATAAATAAATAAAACGAATAAACATTTTTGTTATGATTTAGCACGACTATTTTAGTTCCACCTTCCAAAACCGAAAAAATAAATTAAATATCACATAAATACTTAAATAATAATACAATAACTAATATTTGCTTCTTATAAAAATGATAATAAGCATGAATACATTATAAATAAACATGAACCTAATAAGTTTTTACTTAACATTATTATGGTTTCAAAGAAACAAAAAAACGGCTAACAATAATAATTCAGATTCGAACTCAGACCTCATTGATCGTGAACCTGTTGCTTAGCGCAAATAGCTAGCAGCACATATTAGCAGCTTGCGAATTTTAGCAATGCTATGGTAAGAACAGACGCGTATTGTAAATGCAACCGAAATATCATGCTATTTCGTCTATTACGACGACAGTTTATTAGTGTGTGTTATCTGCGGAATGTTGAGACATCACTCGCACACGCACTGACTGTATCGCGCTCGTACTGTTCATGGCAATGTGAACTTTAGCGTGCTTATGGACTTCTGAGCGTTTACTGTACCTACATAAACATTATACGTCAGAAAAAAACTTTTTGATGTGACAAACTGTATGTTTAATTTACACGTTTTTTTCGCAGCGCAAATGGTTCGCGACCAGCAACAAGTCCAACTGCCCGCTGTGCCGATCTGCTTTCTGATGGCAGCGCGTCTGACAAGCCACACACGTTAACTCATCTCGTCAACAAACCCATTTGGCTTGTCTCCAGATATATGAATGGATACCCTGACTTTGTTGTGCTGAGATATTAATGAATTAGAGTAATACATAACTTTATACAATGTTAGAATTTGGAGCTGATTGGCTGACCTTTAAATAGTTTAATTGAATGTTGTTATACTATAGTTCCTCTCTAAACAAATGTACAGATATATCTAATAATTTATTTTCTATATCAATTTTTGAAAATACTTTACCTGATAGAACTTTATCGAAAGCTAAAAGAAAAATAATCGCTAGATTATTTTATACTATGTAGGTAAGTATTTATATATTATGTAAGTAAAAACTTTGAACCGTTAAACTCACAAAACAGGAAGGTTTTGTAGGTTTACTTCGAATAGTATTACATAAATGAACTAAACGTTGTTGACTTCAATTTCTTCATCTATATTTTGCGTCACAGAACCCGCAAGGCACTAGCAAAGCTGTGGGCAAAAATCAGTGAGTCGTTGTTAGAGTGCTTGTGAATATTGGAACACATGACATGTTCGGATTTTATTCGAGAAATCGAGTCTTCGAGATCATTCTTCTTTCATTTATGAAAGGGAAGATCCTCCGACCAGACGGGTGTTGTGTCTGGTGGGCAACTGCCCGACGATTGTTTTTTTTTTTTTTATTTGGCATCTCGTAGTTGACCTTGAGAGGTCGTGACTACTTAACCGGACTATCCTGTGGTTGCCTTAAGTAAACTCAAAGCCTCCAGCCAGGGGCGAATATCTACTATACTGCCTGACGATTGATTTCGGGACGTTTTATATTTGCTAGTTGCGCGGTAAACTGCTTGCGCGATGCAGGATTTTGCGTGACGTAGTGTGATGCGTAGTTCGCATGTAGATGCCGCCACAAAATAAATACCTAATTGCCGCTCGATAGATAAACACGCACTAGGGCTGCTTAACTGTGTCTATTCTATATTAAACCATCGTAATATTATTTTTTTATAAAAATATGTAACTGCAAATTTCGTAAGTTTTTATTTTAATTATTTGTACTTGGGTTTATTTTCTACATTCGGACTTTTAAGGACGCGTTTACGAATCTGACAAAAATAAGCAGTTTTTAGGTGCATTTTGCGGAAAAATGATACGAAACCAAATGTAACTAATAATTACCAAAGATTACTCCTTCATCTTCAAATGGTAGCATTTTTTTATTCGAGAATGTTGGTTTCTAATATTGTAAAAAATAATTTCCGTTGTCTCTTTACACAAAATTGACGATATCGTGCTGACTTTAGGAACAGTTAACTTCTATTTAATAACATACATTTATTTATTTAAAAATATTTTATGTAAGCAGACATGTTCAACTGAAAAAGGTAGCAAAAAGAACTACCAAAATGTTACAAATAGGCTCAGGAAAAAAATAAAAATCGAGTCTATTTTTTCATATATTAGGTCATCCCACTTCCAGTGTCATAATTATTTTTTATTTCCAATATTTATGTATTGCGCAATGGTATGCAATAGTTAATACATGTGTTGTCTTGTACAATCATGTTAGTTTAATTTGGTGTGTTGTATTGTCAAGACGTGCATTGATTTAAAATGGAAGATTTTAAAAAATCTATTAATGTAGTGGAGCAACGTATATTTCTAAAGTTTTGTGCTTTACTCAACTACTCTGGAGGAGTTGCGCACGACTTACTGGTAAAAGTTGGTCGGAACGCCTTAAATAAAAGAACCGTACAGCGATGGCTTGAAATGTACAAACAAGGAAGAACCACAGCTGAAGATGAGCCGCGAGCACCTCGATCATTATCATCGACTAGATTAGAAGCAAGGGACAAAATCAAGGAAGCACTTCGTCAGTCACGTAGGGTCTGTGTCAGTGATCTCTCCACTCAACTTAACATTCCTCATTGCACTATACATAGAGTACTCACGGAGGATTTATGTCTGGTCAATAAAAGTGCAGTGTGGGTGCCCCACACTCTGAACACGGATCAGAAGGAGTTTCGTTATGAAACTGCGCGTAGCCATTTATCGTGGTATCGCCGCGCCGTAAGAAAAATATACTTAATAGATTCATATGCCTTGATGAAACTTGGGTCGAATTTTATACTCCTCGTCAGACATCAGTCACGATGTTGGGTGGAACCGGGCACTTCAGCTGAACATTTACCACGTGCAGAGCTACATGAACGAAAAATACTACTAATAGTAGCTATGGATGTCAGAGGCATTGCTTTTTGGAGAACTTATGATGAAAATACAACTATGACTGGAGAGCGATATAAGTCATTTTTAGAAGAAAATATTCCTATTTGGGCAGACGAACATCATATAACGAGTCCTATAATTTTACATGATAACGCCAGACCGCACAAATCAAAAATAGTTCAGAATTTAATTGAAGATAAAGGATGGTTTGAAATTATTCAGCCGCCATATTCCCCGGATATGAATCCTTGTGATTTCAATTGTTTTGGCCATGTGAAGAGGAAATTGTCGGGTACTCGATACAATAGCAAAAAGGACTAAAGAGCATTATTGATGAATTAAATGAAAGTGGTACTTTAAATGGTGTTCAAGATTTGCCAGCAGTCTGGGAGCGAGTGATTAATAGTGGTGGAGATTATTAATTAGTGTCACAAGGTCATATAGTATAGTAGTCAGTTTTTGTAAAATAATAATAATAAAAAAATATGACACTGGAAGTGGGATGACCTAATATTTAGCTGTAACGCGTGAATCTTAATGGATTGAGTTAAGGGTTATTTTACTGTCTTGATTTATTGCACAAAAATTCGTAATGAAATATTAGTTTGCGCTCGGCCGCCATCGTGAGTGGACACTGTGTTGGTTGTAAGCAGCAGCTTGTGCGGAAAAAGATCGCTGTACGGATACAAAATATCTGAAAAAACAAACTTGATACTTCACGCATTCTGTATGTACCCAAGGAAAGATTTTATTCAGTCTTATATTTTTGCTAGAAGTAAGTAGGTATTATAAATTCATAATAATATTTCGTTTCAAACTTGATGGTGAACTTCGATGACTGCTACTGGAACTAATAGACGAGCTGAGCTAGGTGTGCCGAGTGTGGGCTCGATTTGTTAGTTCTGTTGTGACCTTGCCTCCGGACTTGATGGCGTGTCCTGAAGGTGTACTTCGAAGACTGCTACTGGAGCTAATAGACGAGCTGAGCTAGGTGTGCCAAGTTTGGGCTCGTTTTGTTATTTATGTTGAAACCTTACCTCCGGACTTGATGGAGCGACCTGAAGGTGTACTTCGAAGACTGCTACTGGAACTAATAGACGAGCTGAGCTATGTGTCCCGAGTTTGGGCTCGTTTTGTTAGTTATGTCGAGACCATACCTATGGACTGGATGGAGAGACTGGTGAGTGGTTTACTTGGAGGACTGCTACTGGAACTAATACAATAGCTGATAAGAATGTGGACATTTTTTACCTCTTATAACTATAATTATAATAATAATTTATTTCTCAGTAAGTATATGACATCAAAATTTGTACACCAATATAATAAATGGCTAATAGACATACAATAATTAGAAACCCTGACTTCTAAACTAGGTCTGAAAAGACTGCAGATCTATGGGGTAATTCTGTGGATGTTGCTAAGTCAATTATAAACATTGTAGCACCTACTTTAGCTGTTATATTTAATAATTGTATTGATCGTGGTGAGTTTCCTGATCTTATGAAACATAGTAAAATCATACCATTGTTTAAATCGGGTAGTACATCAGACCCTACTAATTATAGACCTATTTCAGTACTACCTACCTTTAGTAAAATTTTTGAAAAGCTTATTTTAAACCAAATGCAAGGATTTTTTAACAAAAATAAATTACTGCATAACAAACAGTTCGGTTTTACAAGGGGTCGTTCAACTACTGATGCCGGAGTTGAACTTTTAGGACATATTTATAATGCATGGGAGGACAAATGCGATGCTTTGGGCATCTTTTGCGATTTGTCCAAGGCATTCGATTGTGTTCTTCATGAAACCTTAATCAGGAAACTTCACTACTACGGAATTCGGAACGCCTCTCTGGATCTTCTTACTTCTTACTTAAGTGATAGGATTCAGAGAGTTGATGTTAACGGAAAAAGGTCACCCGGATCTGTAGTAAAAATGGGGGTCCCCCAGGGCTCAATTCTTGGCCCATTTTTATTTCTTATTTATATAAATGACTTGCCTTACCTCATAAGGGATGAACATGATATAGTGTTGTTTGCAGATGACACTTCACTTTTATTTAAACTCAAACGACAGCAGCTGGTTACTGACAATATAAATAGTGCCCTCGCAAAAGTAGTTAACTGGTTTAATGTTAATAACTTACTTCTTAACGGAAAAAAAACGAAATGTATTAAGTTTACGATACCAAATGTTAGACAAGTAGAAACTAGTGTTCTTATAAAGGGTGAAGAGTTAAAACCCGAAAATACCACAGTATTCTTAGGCATAACTTTGGATGCCAAGCTTCAATGGGGCCCCCATATAGATAAATTGTCAAAAAAGCTTAGCTCTGCAGCATACGCCGTTAGGAAAATTCGTGACTTAACTGATTTAGAGACAGCCCGTTTAGTTTACTTTAGTTATTTTCATAGTGTGATGTCGTACGGTTTTCTGTTGTGGGGAAATGCCGCCGATATTCAGACAATTTTTATTTTACAAAAAAGGGCAATTCGTTCCATTTATAAATTAAGTCCCAGACACTTCCTCAGAGACAAATTTAAAGAGATTAATATAATGACTGTGCCTTCTCAGTACATTTATGATAATCTTTTGTATGCACATAAAAATATTAATCTGTTTAAAAAATACAGTGATATCCATAATATAAATACTAGGAACAAACACAAATATGTTGTTCCTACAACAAGGCTCAAGAAAATAGGTGGCTCGTTTAGATGCCAATGTATACGTTTTTATAATAAACTTCCTAGCCACATTCAAGAACTAAGCATTAATAAATTCAAATCTTTTATAAAGCTAAAACTATGCCAGAAAGCCTATTATACTGTAAAAGACTATATTGAGGACAAAAAAGCTTGGGATTGAGCTGCTCCAATAGGTCTAGACAGTGAATGTTGTTTATTTTTTATTTTGCTGATTTACACTTTGGTTTTTTTTTTTCTTTCTTTTCTTTCTAAATACATATCTATTTATATACAGAATGACATGAACATTTACTGTTTAAAGTCTTATATTATTTTAATTATTGTGAATGTGAGGACTATGTGGATCATTTTTTCCGTTTTAATCATGGTCTGGCTTGAGTGGTGTATGCGGCAGTTTGAGTGGTGTATGCGGTCTACACAAATGTCCTGTCCTTGGTATTGCTCGTCGAATCGTTGAGCTCCTTAAGTTCTGAGTTGAGCTGCACGGTTACTGACGAATGCGTGCACTGACTGCACAGGTCCACTCAGTGTGGTTCTTTCCTCAAAAGACCACTTCAGACACCAATCTACATGGTCCTCAAAGATTATATCCGGATTTTTATATACACATTGACATTGATGAATTTTATATAAACAATGACATGGATATTTACTTTGTAAAGTATCTTATTTTTATTATTATTACTGTGAGTGTGAAGACTATGTGGGTCATTTCTTTTTTTAGGTTTTCCTTCTTAGTTAGTTTTAATCATGATCTGGCAGTTTGAGTCATTTATGCGGCCTACCCAAATGTCCTTTCATTGGTATTGTTCGTCGAATCGTAAGGCTCCTCAAGTTCTGAGTTGAGCTGCACGATTTTTGACAAATGCGTGCACTGACTGGACAGGTCCGCTCAATCTGTGTGGTTCTTTACTCAAAAGACCATTTCAGACACCAATCTACATGGTCTTCACATTATCTGACCAAGATTATGTCTGGACTTTAAAAGAGACTGTGACCTCTGAGTTTGTTTCGGCCTTTCTTCTCAGAGTAGTCAGATAGGAAACGCCGACCTCATCTAGTTTAAAAAAATATGATTGACATGTAAAAGTGTTTGTACAAACCTACTTACAGAAAATAAATCATTTATCATTTATCAGGTTTATGTACCTGTATGTTAGAAACCAGACAGAAACTCGATTGTGGTTTTAAGGAAAGGTCTAAGACGTTTGGGAAAAGATCACGTAAGAAACTTCATGCCTGTCTTCTCCCAGAATTGAGGAACTACAAGAGCATTCTTCACACTGTCATATATATTTTTTTTTCGTTACTTTTATTATTTTTTTATCATTTACAGCTCCTCCGGCTTAGTACGTTATCCTAATTGCATAACACACTTGGAATGGCAATTTGATAGTTCAACAATATCCATTGCGTTGTTTTTGTTGTCGTGCAAACGAATTTTTGAAACATTTATGAAGCAATGAATATTGTTTAAGTATTGGTACTGTGCGCCTTAAAGTTTGTGTATGCCAAATAAACGTAATTTCTTTCTAGTTTTCGAGAACCTGCATTTGATACCATAGCAAATTTATTTTATAAAATAGGCTTTTTTTAAGTTATTTGTTTTCAATAAGCTCGTCCGCAAATTGTAAATACATAGGTACAGACGCCAGCACGTCAAGCTACCCGAAACTGCCATATTTTCCCAATCAACTTTGAACCTTATGCTTTAGTGATAAAGTTGGAAATCTATTAAAGCAATTTGACAGATTGTAGTAGCTGGATATGCTGTCTGTACTTTGGCAAGTACTTGATTAATCACTGTCCAATGAAGTTAAATAAATAGCATCTACTTTAATGAAAATTTCTCATTACACTACAAACTTTTTTGAAAACCAATCAACGTAAGGCAAAAATTAAATAAAATTAGGCTCAAGTATCAAGTTGTGTCAGTTTACTCATAATTTCGCTAATTCGCGCATTTGGGTGTGTGTGTGAGCAGTGCACGTGTACTAGTAAGACTAAATACCTAAAATTGAAGCGCGTCAATTCCTAAACGCGTCCTTACAAATCTTTCCTCTTTATAATATTAGTGTAGATTTATATAGCTTTTACTTTTTAGGTTGTTGTGTGTATTTGAACCAAATAAATAAAACAAGACGAGCGCTAATCCCACCGACAAACTGTTGCGCAGTTTGGTGGGTTTATGAATCTTTATAAAATGTTTGGTCCATAATGATTGATTTATTATAATATTATTATTATTATTTCAGAGGGAAAATAAGTCATTAATTTTTTTTTTTTAAGTAGCTGCAGTAAAATGACAGCTTACGTGTTGTTACTTTTCAACCAAATTTAAATAGTGACGTGACAAAAGAATTGATTCATTCAATTAACATTCCGTTCAAAATCGATCAATGTTAAATTGATTTTTATAAAAAACAATAGTATTATTAACCATGCGAACCTATGTCTATGTCTACCTACTTATTGTAATATATAGTTTGTACTTATCCTTTTGTTTACGAATAAACTTAAGAGTGTGTTGTGCGTCCGAGGAGCTTGTAGGGTGCGGGGGCTGAAGCAGGAGAGCGCGGGTGCGCGACGCGAGCCGATCTGCGAGTAGTCGTCTTATGTGGTCGAGACAGCACGCACGCACAATCTCCTCGTCCGCGAAACTTTCACAAATCTTTACACTTGATTTCGTAATTGAGCGTTTTCAAAATAAAGTGTATCGTGTCCGAATTTATTGTCAGATTTTAAATGTGATATTTTCGATGGTTTTTTGGTTACAATATAAGTTAGATGTATTGCAATTTATGAAATTATATTTATTTCCTTCAATAGTAAGCGAGAAATCATAATATTAAACTGGCTCTGCTGAAAAAAATTTCAGTTTTGCGATTATCTTAAAAGCTAAATGTCTTACAACTTTAAAGAAACACAAATTATTTTAATTGTATTTTGAAGATAATAATATTTAAAAAAAAAACTACGACATTATAGGGGAAAAAATCAATAACATGTGCTAATTTTAAGTTCGGTTTTGTCACAACTGATGTTAGTAACCGTTACTTTTTGATATTATGTAATGGTTAAGTAGTTTCACCGGGAAACTACATTATTGCTTTTGAAACATATATTACTATTTTCAATGTTGAAATTAAATTATTTGTACCCTTTCATATTAAAAAATGACAAAACTAAGAATTCCCTCGTCGCAAAACACTGGACAATCGCAAAACCGACAGTCCATTTTTTTATAAAGCTGGGCTTACATGAATATATTTTTGAGAGAGATCGCGATAGAATAAAATAAAACCGAAATATGTTTTGAATGTTTAATATTATAGGCGAAAGTATAGGCTAATAAAAAAAATATTATACTTATTTCACAAATCAGCCATAAAGTATCATAAACAAGTATCAAAATAATCACAAATTTAAATTAGTTGTTACTTTTACAACTCGAGTAATACCTAAAGTATTTTCACAACCTTTGTTTAAGGCTAGGCTTTGCTTAATTCCTATAAAATGAACTATTATTTTAATAAACAATATATTATTATTAGAAATCAACATTGGTCTCAGTTAAAGTGTACACCTACTAGGTGTTACATATAATATCACAAAATTTTTGGCACTTTTTTTTCTCTTATCAAAAATTAAATAACGCTTAGTATACTTTTATTATAATCTTAATAATATTAATTACTCTAAAAACTTGAGATCAAGATTAAACCTGAGATCTACATGATTTGTCAGTCGTTGTTAACATGCATTAGTAATAAAAAATAATATAAAAATAGGTGGAGGTGACCGTTACTAAATAATCAGGTAAATAATAAAGGATATAAATGAACCTACTATAAATGAAACCACAAATAGTAACAACAAACAACAGGTAGGTACTTTGTACATACTAAAATAATATTTAAGAGTTATCATCATGAACCGACTAATGTATTCAATGAATGTATTACGGCATTTGCTAACAATAAACAATAAATCAAAACTGGCACTCATCATGGGCGCCGTGTATCATTAGGCGGAAACAAAAACATAACATGATTTCGATTCTTAAACCAAATTATAAATCAGAAAACTAAGATGAAATTAAAAAAAGAGTCAATAATTCCAACAAATTACACATTCTTCAGCAGGAAAATGATCGTAAACACATAGTTCACAATCATTGCACAGTCATGGCTAGCATTAAATGCGTCGGTCTTTGTGCATTATTTGTATGTACCTCCTGTCGACATCCATAGCAATATTCAGTTATGACAAAGTGAGTTACAGGCCAAGGCCATTTAATATGATTGTAGTAACACTGTTCAAAATCATTTCTTGCTGGAATTTTATCAATATCGTAATAAATAACCATGGTGTAGGTCTTATGTAGGAGTTCAATCTGAAAAAAAAGAAAACAAAGTAAGTAAAGGTGCAACAAATATTACGCTATCAAACCTTCTAGTAAATCGGTAAAACATTAGAATATAGGGAACTGCAAAGCTGCTTAAAAAAATATCAATGGATTGCTTTAGAATTGAGAAAGAAATTATGATCGAAGTAATTTCATACTAGGTACCGAAGAAATTAATACCTACCTACATTATTTTTTAGCTTTCTAGACATGGATCACATATGAAATCAGGATATACACACATCAACACGGTCTAGGGATATTTCATACTCAATTAAATCTCTCGAAAGGTAACAAGTACTCGACTCGAAAAGTACTGGCCGCATTGGAATCTTTT
Source organism: Eremobia ochroleuca (assembly GCA_949629135.1). Lineage (NCBI taxonomy): Eukaryota > Metazoa > Arthropoda > Insecta > Lepidoptera > Noctuidae > Eremobia > Eremobia ochroleuca. The sequence continues at coordinate 573,943 of OX451389.1, read as the reverse complement.
ATACACCGATTTTTTTGTAATTTATCTCAGACTAATTCCAAATTCAAATTTTTGAAAATTCTTTTGTTTCGGTGGCATAAAAATGTCTTGATGTGTAGGAGAGGGAATTTTAATTTGTGCGAAATTTAGAAAACAATACGAATTAGTTTTTTTTTTCATTTTTAAACGAAAGATAAAATTAAAATTGAGGTATTGTAGCCATGCAACGCTGACATTTGACGAGGGCGGAGGTGTTACGAGCTGTGGGAATGCTGGAAGCTGGGTCTGTTCAGCGTAATGTTGCTGAGGCCATAGGGACCCACCAAAATGTAATTTCAAGATTGTGGACACGCTATCGTGCCACAGGTGAAGTAGCGGAGAGGCACCGGGGGCCAAGTCGCACCACTACCCCCAGACAAGACCGATTTTTGCAAATTACTGCGCGAGCTCAACCAAATGCAACGGCGACTCAATTGGTCCAAAGGCTGCGAGTGGAAAACCAAGTGCTTGTGAGTGACCAAACTGTAAGAAGGCGACTGCATGAAAGCAATCTACGCTCTCGTAGACCACTCCGGGTCCCACCTTTACGGAGAGGCAATCGTGGACGACGATTAGAATGGGTTCGGAACCACGTGGACTGGGGCCGTGAGCAATGGTCCAATGTGCTGTTCAAGGATGAATCCAGGTTCGGCTTCCATCCAGATTCACGAAGGACGCGTGTTTGGCGAGCTCCTGGACGATGGAGCCGTCTCCAGAACCCTCAGGAAGTTCACCCATACCAAGGAGGAACAATTATCGTTTGGGCAGGAATTCGTCTTGGAGGACGGACGGATCTCGTTTGGGTGCGGGGCAGAACGATACGTCCAACAGGTGCTGGGGCCCGTAATCTTGCCCCACAGAACACAAATGGGGCACGATTTCCTGCTCATGCACGACAATGCCCGGGCACACACGGCGAGAACGGTAGCAGCTTGGTTACATACACACAATGTTAGGGCCTTAGACTGGCCTGCTCAATCGCCAGATCTAAATCCCATTGAGCATGCGTGGGATATGCTGCAAAGAAGAGCTCTGAAGGAAGTTCCTGAAAATATGGCTACAGAAGATCAACTTTTTGCGCACCTCAGAAGGACATGAGACAATATTCCGCAGCAAGACATTGACAACCTTGTTCTGAGCATGCCGAATCGTTGCCGATGTGTTATGAACATCATGGGCGCTTTCTCAGACTACTAACTTCAAGTTTATAAACACAAATTAAATGATTTTTCTATTTTTTCAGTTTTTACTCACAAATTAAAAGTTAATTCATATACGGTTTCCGTCTATGCTTAATTTTTTTTTCCATAAAATCCTGAAATTTTAATGTAAGTACCTTAACCATTATTAAAAAATGGTAGAATATTAAATAACGTATCTTTTAAATATACAATACATGTCATATAAATAATTAACACATTGATAGTAATTCGCTTTTTTTTAATTATCCCTATACCGTGTTGATGTGTATATTTGCTGAGCAATACATTCGCTGCAATATATTTTTTTGCAAACCATACATGTCGTTTTTTGTCCCGAGATGGTCGTAAGACATTTCTGACATTGGACACCCTTTATTGTTTGAATTTTAAATTTGCAACGTTGAGTGCTTTGGAACGTTATTGTCAACAGAATTACGATGAATTTCAGTTAAGACCTTGTTTGATTTTGGAAAGAACCTCCTCTCTTCTAATATCTTTATTTTAGGTTAATTTGTGGAACTACTCTCATTTGTAGGTAAATATTAGGTCATCCCACTTCCAGTATCATATTTTTTTATTATTATTATTTTACAAAAACTGACTACTATACTATATAACCTTGTGACACTAATCAATAATCTCCACCACTATTAATCACTCGCTCCCAGACTGCTGGCAAATCTTGAACACCATTTAAAGTACCACTTTCATTTAATTCATCAATAATGCTCTTTAGTTTAATATCTAACTCCTTTTTGTTATTGTATCGAGTACCCGACAATTTCCTCTTCACATGGCCAAAACAATTGAAATCACAAGGATTCATATCCGGGGAATATGGCGGCTGAATAATTTCAATCCATCCTTTATCTTCAATTAAATTCTGAACTATTTTTGATTTGTGCGGTCTGGCGTTATCATGTAAAATTATAGGACTCGTTATATGATGTTCGTCTGCCCAAATAGGAATATTTTCTTCTAAAAATGACTTATATCGCTCTCCAGTCATAGTTGTATTTTCATCATAAGTTCTCCAAAAAGCAATGCCTCTGACATCCATAGCTACTATTAGTAGTATTTTTCGTTCATGTAGCTCTGCACGTGGTAAATGTTCAGCTGAAGTGTCCGGTTCCACCCAAAATCGTGACTGATGTCTTTGACGAGGAGTATAAAATTCGACCCAAGTTTCATCAAGGCATATGAATCTATTAAGTATATTTTTCTTACGGCGATACCACGATAAATGGCTACGCGCAGTTTCATAACGAAACTCCTTCTGATTCGTGTTCAGAGTGTGGGGCACCCACACTGCACTTTTATTGACTAGACATAAATCCTCCGTGAGTACTCTATGTATAGTGGAATGAGGAATGTTAAGTTGAGTGGAGAGATCACTGACACTGACCCTACGTGACTGACGAAGTGCTTCCTTGATTTTGTCCCTTGCTTCTAATCTAGTCGATGATAATGATCGAGGTGCTCGCGGCTCATCTTCAGCTGTGGTTCTTCCTTGTTTGTACATTTCAAGCCATCGCTGTACGGTTCTTTTATTTAAGGCGTTACGACCAACACACTTTACCAGTAAGTCGTGCGCAACTCCTCCAGAGTAGTTGAGTAAAGCACAAAACTTTAGAAATATACGTTGCTCCACTACATTAACAGATTTTTTTTAATCTTCCATTTTAAATCAATGCACGTCTTGACAATACAACACACCAAATTAAACTAACATGATTGTACAAGACAACACATGTACATATTAACTATGGCATACCATTGCGCAATACATAAATATTGGAAATAAAAAATATGACACTGGAAGTGGGATGACCTAATATTCTTCCAATTGCTGTACGCTAATTATTGGAAGCTCCATCGTATCAATTATTTCAACAGTATCACCTATTTCATTGATGGATAAAGAGCAGTTAGATCCAATTTCTGCTGTCGTTTTGATCGTCATTAATATCTACAGGTTGATCAAAGGGTAGATTCATCACAGCTGAAGACAATAAAAAGGGATCAACTGGATTCATACCATCCATACCATCAAGGGCTATTCTAGGATCTATCACATGATGAGGTTTTGGAGAAAAACACTCACACTGTCCTCTTTGTTCTCCACAAAAGCAGCTTACATCTCTATATGCTATTTTGGATTTGTCATTTTTGTCTGTTATTATCTGATGCAATTGCATAGTTCCTTTGAGAACTGGTACTTTAGCTGGCAATATTTTTGATATGTTGTCAATATTGCTTTTTAAGATGAGGAACACTTTGGTTTTTTCAAACAATCTTTGCAGACTTCATAAGCATCTTTTGCATGTAGGTACTATGTCGGTTCCAAGACATACTTTTTTATCTAGACTTCGTTTCACGCTGCTACCGATTCCGTCAGCTACACTTTTGCCATGATGCGCTTCATAAAACGACCAAGTCGAATACTTGAACCCGTAAGTCTTTGTGAAGTGAGCAAGGTGTACGTTACCCCAGCAAGAAAGTGTCTCCTAGGGTTATATGAGTGGAACGTATAATTTGTGCCTTATCTGCTGTAAATGTGCGATGTTTTTTCGGATTTTCATAAAACCGCGATAACTTGAAAACTATAAATATTTTCTTACATCTAATTGGGGCACTAAGGGGCACACATTAAGAGCTACTCGTGCATGTTTATTCTACAGGGGCACATGCAATGGTTTTAGAGATATGCGATTCATCAAAACGTTACTCCAGCAGGAAATGCAATATCTCGAAAACCTGAAGGGGCACAGATTTTATTTTTGGGGGCACATATTAGCACACATATAAGCTCTCTGGCCATGCACAATTTTTCTCTCTCCGATCATTCGTTTAGAATTTTCCTGCTAGAAAAACGTTACCCCAGCAGGAATCGTTTTTTCAGTTTTTTTCCAAAACGACAGGGGGCACACATTTTTTATGTGGGGGCACATTTACAGCAGATAAGGCACAAATTATACGTTCTACTCATATAACCCTAGGAGACACTTTCTTGCTGGGGTAACGTACACGTGAGCAAGTAAGTAGAAATTGTTCTTCTGACGGTACTGCGAAGACGGGCCATCAGTGTAAAAATGAAATATCTCTACATTCGGTGTTCTTGTTTTTACCATTTCGATTACAGGAGATAGGTGAGCCCAAATCGCCGGTGGCTGGTGGCTGCTCTCGTCTGACATCGTACAAAAAGACTGCGCTTCAGTTTTCGTATATACCATGCCTGTGTGCAAAGATATTTGACGTTTGGAGGCGCCAAAGTGCATGCTTTGAAATTCATTTGCCATTTTCGCTTCGTAAGATTCCGAGAAGTCACACACAATTAGACATTCGTTATCTTTTAGCTCGGATACAGCCTTTTGATATTGTTTCTGCATATGAATATTGTTAAAATGGTGTTTTTTAAATAGGATCATATCATTTTCGTATTGAGTTTTAACTCCCTTATACTTCCCTTTTTAATCACTTTTTCGGTTCTGGTCTTAACTTCTTTCTTTGACACTAAGTCTTTTTTTTCATATGTATGTTCTTTCCTATCCCATTGCAGCCATTCTACTTCCTGGTTTAATTTCTCCTCTGTAGCCAGATTAAACTGTACCTTTCTACCTTTGCATTGGCGACATGTATGGTACATGCAGTCGTAGTTGGTTTTGTCGCAACATATATTCTCTAAAGCGTCTTTTCTCGTGCCACTGATGATCCCATGTTTTAACAGCGCTGTATGTAAATAGTCTATATTACTATGCTTGGGGCACAAACAAGTATTTCTCGAATTTATTCCTGGCGAAAGAATAAAAAACGGTTTGCTCCTGTAAAACGTTGTAAATCCGTAGCGGCCTCCCTCACTTTTATATTTTTCAAAAGTTTTCAGTAGTTAGTGTATCACACAAGTATCGAATCTGTTTTTTGGTTTTATCTTTGGTTCTTGTTTCCTTTTTTCCTGCTGTATTGCGGCTGACGTCATCTCTCATATAAAATTTTCTTATTTCTGCGATCTCTGTAGGTTTTGTGCGTTTCTTCTTTTCTCTTACTTTGCCACATAATCTTTTTGTTTTGGGAATTTTTCACGAGCTTCTTTAAAGTCTGTTTTTCTGTTCGCTTAGTGCAATTTTGATACGTTTTTTTTAGGGTATGTTCTAACATTTCATTCCTTGCTTTTAATTTTAATAACTCTGTTTCCAAATAATTTACTTCCTGTTTGTTCTGTTTCAAAAGCCTTTGATTACATTTTTTATAAGCCTCTTTCTGTCTTTTTAGTTTTACGTTGTATGCCATGAAACGTCTGCATTTATTCGTCAGGTATGTATTTTTCTTTGTAATGTATTGGATAGTTTTTATACAATGAGTTTGAGATGCTGAAGCTATATCTTCTGATTGTAAATTGTCGTTAGGTGCCACGTTGACACTATCCTGAACACTTTGCCTTTTTTTCTGTCTACTAGCTTGTTTTTCTTTTCGCCAAACTTTTCTCCTGTTCTCAGCTTCTTCCAGAGTCATTTCTGAAATTTTGTTTTTCTTTTGTTTTATTCTTTGTGCCTCAAGCTTATCAGGATTTTCCTTTCTCATCTTTTCTCTATACCTCCTAGACCTTTCTGCACTAGTGAGTGGCATCGTGTAACCTAAAATGTATTTAGTTAACGATTTATAAATAATAAGAATTTTAAAAAATACTGACAAAAAAACTTTAGAGGAGGCTTTTGCCCAGCAGCGGGATAGTATAGGCTAATAAAAAAGAAAAAGATATTTCTTAAGTTTTTTTGTCAGTATTCTTCTGACAAAAAAACTTAAGAAAAGTTCTACGTAGGTATTACTTAATAAACATAAGCAAATAAACGATACTTGTTTTAAAAAATAACCCACTATTCAAACAGACCGAAAGACAATACAAAAAAGTAAATAAAAAAAGAACTGTACATCCTAATGTAAACCTTGCTTTATGGTGTCGGTTTTGCGACTTAGCTGGTCAGCCTGGTAGGTCACGGGATAAAATGTCGCAAAACTGACGTGACGCTCTCTTCCCTTATAATATTCTGAACTGTATTCTAACGAAAACGTTTACACTAGATTTGTTATTAACTATATTACGATTACATTATAAAATTGTTAATCTTATAAATATCATGAAATGATGTAAACTTACCGGAATCAGCAGTTATTGTGTCTCAAATCCGACACGAAATCTTGACGTTCGTGGCACAACAAAATACACGTATTGTTTACTCGGTTTCGTATCACAATTAGTCTTTTTTTATTTCGAACGGTGGACTGTACGGTTAATGTTGCCAGTTCAGAACTTAAAGAATCCTTATTTATTATTTAAATAGCAGTTTTAGCCGTGACAAACCTGTCATGTCCGGTCAGTACCACTTTTTACATGTTTGTTGGAAATTGAATTGTGTTTCTGTGTGTTTTAGGTTTAAATTAAAAAGTATCGGAGACGATAGATGAGTCAGAGTGCTTTCAAACCGTACAAAAAAGTCAATATATCGCGTACAAAAATTTTTCAGAATAGCTTTTAACATCGAGAAATTCGAGTGGGGGACACGTCAAAAACTGACTTCTTGCTGATTAAATTGGTCATTATTTTAATTGCTCTCAATTTTTTTCATATTTGTGGCATTTCATTTAGTAGTTTAAAATGTGTTTAATGCTTACAGTCATTAAAATATTCACCAATCATATCATATTACTTGTTAGTAATACTTCAAACACAAGGGACAACCGAAAAGTTGGGGGTACACTTTTTTGTGAAAACGCTCAATTACCTCCGCTACAAGTATATTTACTAAGGTCCTTACATATGAAATTCGGAAACGGAAATCCGAAGAATAACGAAACTTACCGACATTGCCGCGGTGATTGCGCGCAGAAAGTGGAAATGGGCGGCCACATAGGGCAGAACAGGTGGCAGATGGGGTAGAACAGTACTAGACTGGAGACCGAGACCTGGTAGTGGAAGTGTGGGCAGACAGTCGATGAAGTAGACCGACGACCCGCGTGGTGATTGCGGAACACACTATCAGTAGCAATGGGTTTCATTTTGACAGTTCAACAACATTCATTGCGTTATTTACGTTGTTGAGCAGACACATTTTTTGAACATATGAAACAATGGATTAGCAATATCCTTCAAAGTGATTGACATGGGTAGTGTGTTATGCAATTAGGGTGCTGGTCAAGATTGCTGGGTGACCCTGGCTTAGGACAGCTAGAGACAGAGAAGAGTGGCGTGCATTGCAGGAAGCCTACACTGCAACATTGGGTGGCGACAGGCAGGAGAAGAAGAGGGGATAATATGAAATTGGCGTTTTATATGGAAAAAGGAAAACGAGTATTTCAATCAAATTATCTATGTATCATTGTTATCTGTGAACTTTCGCCATTTTATAGTTCATAGATTCCTTTACTCAAAAAATTGTGGGAGCGTGACGTGAATAATAATTTTTGTAGGCGGTTCTGCTACTTCATCGGGATTGTTCTTTTTTTTTTGCAAGAAATTGTCCAAATTCCGTAAAAAGTGGTAATCTGTTAGAGCAAGGCCCGGGGAGTATGGTGGATGTCGGAGACATTCCGATCGCATGATTTTTAGAGAAAAAAAATAATATATATATATATTTTCTTGTTTCAACCCTCTGGAGCGGTAATGTGCATTGTCCTTATCTACTACTGCGTTTGGCTTGAGTTTAGGTAGAATTCCAGCGAACCACTCCTCAAAACTCCTCTGCCTAGATTTCGACATGGTTTTCCGAAGTAAAAGTTTGATAAAATTTTAGTAAGACTAGAAAAATCGACCTGTCTTCGTATTTTTGTATGATCGACTGAAGTTGTAAATGTCATGTTTTGAACCATAAATAATTAAGACTGCGAATGAAACTACAACATTATATTTTTATCCGAATAATACAAATAATATTTTAATTGATTACCATTCAAAATAAATTTCGAATATCCTAGCCTAAAACGATGTTTCATTGCGTTTTAATCACATCACTAGTACAGATACTGTGTTATCATTTTTTAACGAAATGACGGTAAGAAATGTCATTTTACTTTTAGAGATATACGATTCATCAAAACGTTACTCCAGCAGGAAATGCAATATCTCGAAAACCTGAAGAGGCACAGATTTTATTTTTGGGGGCACATATTGGCACACATATAAGCTCTCTGGCCATGCACAATTTTTCTCTCTGATCTTTCGTTTAGAATTTTCCTGCTAGAAAAACGTTACCCCAGCAAGAATCGTTTTTTCAGTTTTTTTCAAAACGACAGGGGGCACATATTTTTTTATCTGGGGGTACATTTACAGCAGATAAGGCACCGATTATACGTTCTACTCATATAACCCTAGGAGACACTTTCTTGCTGGGGTAACATACACTATTTTATAACAGACACAGACAGCTGTGCTGCTGGGGAGTTTGTAGCGCAACTTCTTCTCCCCAGCGAAAGCACTTTGGGGACTGTCTTTTGTAATTTTGACGTTCAAAAAGTGCTGATTCTCAGCCTAGTATGACTTTTGATTTTGATTTTAGACGTGATTAAAACACTAAAATTACGTTAGGCGCTGATTAATTTGACAGGTCTAAACTAAAATTTATCTTCTGTCCTTTTCTTAATAATATAGAAAGAAAAAGATGCACTGAACTTAAATTTAGTTTAGTTTGTGAACAACAGAATCGGCACCACTGTGATCGCACTTTTGGAAAGGATTAATCCTACCGAGGCCTGCGAGTACCTGTGGGCAGGTTACCGGTGGAGCGACACCCGAGCGACTCATATAGGGTGGATGCGAGCAGCTTTGTCTCCCAAATGTAGACTTAGCAACAAAACTCACAGTTACATTCAAAGAAAATTTATTCAATGTTTATTAATTGTGAGTATAGTACCTATTTCTTACAATACTTGAAGTAAACTACTTTTATGTAATACAATGTTTACCTTATAATAGTACATCTACTTGACTAGAATGAATCAGGTTATGAATACCTTACCAGTCTTCTTACAACAGAGATTATGAATAAGAGAGTTGTTAAGATATTCAAAGATACAAAACCCCTGCTTTAAAATCGCCATTGCCTATTAACATCATCATAATCAATTACTTCTGAAGAACAGTACCTATGATTATGTTCTTTTTAATGCTTCCAACAAATAGCATTTGCTTACAATGTGATGATAAACAAGCTTTTCATATCTATACTCGCAAGATATTAATTTTTTTATTGCATTATAGGCATATTTTTCACCTGAATCTCATCTGATGGAAAGCAATGGATGAGGTCTATGATAGAACAAGCAAGCCCCGAAGGTGCCTATTCACTCTTGCTCTGAGGGCTGATGGGTTATACATGGGGCGGAAAACAGACCCTAGCAGTGCCACACTTTGCAGATACATAATGTTAATAGACCATGGTGGCATGAATAAAGTTCCTATATTATTTGGATTATTCCTATATCAGTCTGCTTCAGTATGCGCTGACTCCCGCTGAGAAAGCATCATCATCTAGTGTGCCTGGAGTTGCTGGTTAATCCAGTCTATGTCTTCATAGAACCGGGGGTCACTGACTCGAAGTGCTGCCCTCTTGTAGAAGAAATAGTACCATGGAGATACTGAAACAACAAGTAAAAAAAATTGTCTTAAGAGCTGATCTGGGGAAGTACTACCACCATATTATCTATTTCTACCAAGGAGCATTGCTGTATTCTGGTTTGAAGAGTTTGGGTGCACAGTGCAATTACAGGTTCATCCAATACCCCTTGGTAAGATTGGTTGTCAGGCTTTCAGGCTTCTGATGATAATGACTGTCTAAGATTGACAAGAGACAGCCAGGACCAACAGCTTAACATGCTTTCTGAGGCATGTAGAAGCATATAATAAAATAATGAGAATCTCGTTTTTATAGGCTAACTCACGGCATCTCTGCAGAGTGAACAGGCATATAAGTAGCGGCGTGGACACGGCTTCAGGCTCTGCCCACTTCTCCAGCAGCCACGCAGCGTGCAGCGCCACACTGGCCAGCATGTAGGCCACGCACACCGACCCAGCCGCGCGGAACTTGCGCACCAACACCTCAACCAGCCCTGCCTAATAATCATTAATAAAAATTGTTTTCAAATGAAATCTACTTATATAAAACAAAGCTAAAAAATGTGCTATGAAACTAAGTTGCTTTATAGGAGTCTTGTTTTTCGTGGTAAAAATACTGTGGTAAATAAAGCTACGACCCTGACCTTTGAAAGTAAGAAAAACTATTTGTGTATACAGAGAATTGTAATAAAGTAGAAAAAAAATGTGCTTACTTGAAATAAGTAGGTGGAAAAAAAGGTCATTAACATCGTTGTAATGGACAGCACTATGAATAAATCCTGGAATCTATGAAAATAAATGTAATTTATTATGAGAACCATGGATTGCCTAATATTATTTTATTATTGTTATTTGTATGAAGTTCTTACATGAACAGTACGAGCAGTCCATCGCGACTTCGGGGAAATAAGCTTACACAGTTAAATAATAGATCACAAATCATAAAAATTACTTGAAAAAATAAACAAAACGTATATCTAGGCGTAGATAACTTCATTTTTTTACAAAATAATCGTTTCTATTTAAAAAAAATTAAATTGAACGCAAACACTGACACTGTTACCTTCTCCCCGCCCTTCGACAAACAAAAGCCCATAGATTAACTAAACTAAAGTCTGTTAAACACGGTCCATAATATGTCAGTAACCAACTGCAGGTTATAAATGATCTTATATGGTTTGAAAAAATATAGGTTTGAAACTGCTTTCCTAGAGTATGTTAAAAATTATTTAGTGCTTTTGCTTAGTCAAAATTTTTAAGCGATGCTAGCTGACATATGGGGCCCGTGGCTAAAATAATAATCAGTGATCGGAGCAGGGCTCGGAAACCGGTTGAAATTCTTAACCAGTTACGGTCATTGACCCCAAACCGAAATCGATTTAGGTTAAGGTTTGCACTTTACCGGTTTTTGCGGGAAACCGGTTTTTCATGAATTTTGGTTTTGAAAGTGAAAATTAACCGGTTAAACACCTCCCGCCCCCTAACTAAGCAAGTCGCAACATGAATCTACCCGCACCATTTAAGTTCTCCGCTTGTATTTGACGTCCTCAGATCAAACATTTTTTTTCCTAATGTTTTCTGGGGTACTAAATGTACTAATGTCACTATAACTTGTTGGAAGTGTTAAAAAAGTAGACGAAAAATATTTACGACTTACGGAATTAACCGGTTAATTTGGGTGTCAAAACCGTTCGTGCTTATGTAACCGGTAACCTTTGTCATTTGGGTTACATATGAACAGTTCACTTGTTTAACCGGTTAATGAGGGAACGATATATTTACCGGTATTTCATCGAAATTAACCGCTCTTTTTAAACCGGTTCAGACCCCTGGATCGGAGTAGGTAGATTGATTTTTGGTACTTGTATCATAAATGCCCACAGAAAGAATAACATAGATAAGCTATTTTCCCGGAAAGCAATTCCGGTATTTCCGGATCCGATTAAATATTGTTAATGTTGGTAGTGATATTATTACTATTCAATTCAAAATTTAAAGGTAAGTATCAAAACTAAATTCATTTAGCTATTATTTATTTGAATAATAAAAACAATTTTTGAGCAGATTCCAGAATTCAGTATGTACACAAGCGAGGGTCAAGTAACGTTTTAACAACACAGTAACAAACAAAGAAGCGCACTCTACGAACCGAAGTAAATGAGTGAGCTACCTGGCATGTCGTCGGTGGGCGTACGCATTGTTTTGATAACCGGTTAGTGCACCACCCATGATCCTTTGTTCTGGTTGGTCGCTGGGTTGTGTCAAATCGTGACTGTGCCGTTAAAAAAAAATTATATAAAGAATATAATATTGCTCATTTTAACACAATTCCTACCAAAGTTCCGGTTTTTTTTTGTTAATAATCAACCAATTCCGAAATTATGGAGGAAAGTCCATATTAATATATACGTTTCGGATCAATGACCCCATTTCAATCTACCTACTCAGATCACTAATAATAACAGCCACACAGGTCGATCGATCAGTTTAAGCTACACTTGCTGCGGTTGGTCTGTGGATGGGTGACCATCTTTACATACAGAGACCCCTCCGTGCCTCGGAAAGCACGTTAAGCCGTTGGTCCCGGCTGTCATTCGTAGATCTTTGACAGTCGTTATGGGTAGTCAGAAGCCCGAAAATCTGACAACCAGTCTTACCTAGGGGTAGCGTAGTCCGTAGTACCCAGTAACTGGGTTGTGGAGGTCAGATAGGCAGTCAATCAACTCAGACTATCGCAGTCCACAGCTGGACATAGGCCTCTCCCAGACTGCGCCACAACACCCTGTCCTCCGCCTTCCACATCCAGTCTACCCCAGCCACCTTCTTTAGGTCGTCCGTCCATCTAGCTGGCGGGCGTCCCACACTACGCTTGCCGATACGCGGTCTCCGCTCCAGGACTCCTCTGCTCCACCAGCCATCGGCCCTTCGACAGACATGGCCAGCCCTCTGCCACTTCAGTTTGCTTACTCTGCAAGCTATGTCGGTTACTCCGGTTCTTTTCCGGATAATTTCATTCCTGATTTTATCCTTCAAAGAAACTCCGAACATAGCGCGCTGAGCGACCTTGAATTTGTGGACCAGCCCGACCGTCAGTGTCCACGTTTCACTACCGTAGGTCATGACGGGCAGGACGCACTGGTTGAAGACCTTAGTCTTCAAACACTGAGGGATAGGCGAGTAGAAGACTTGGCGAAGCTTTCCAAATAGGCAGTCGCTACTACTATTTTTCAGCTGCATCCGGTTAGACTGGAAGCCGACCTAAACATAGTTGGGAAAAAGGCTCGGCAGATGATGACATATGGCAAATAATTTAATTAGGTGTTCTTTGTCTTGTAATGTTAATTACTTGGCATACCTTGTATTGTATTCAATCAAGTATCTTCTAACTGAACAGACAGCTGTGCTGCTGGGGAGTTTGTTGCGCCACTTCTTCTTCCCAGTGAAAGCACTAGGAAGTGGTGAAGGGCGGGCGTTTTGGGGTACTGTCTATTGTAATTTTGACGTTCCAAAAGTGCTGATTTTCAGCCTAGTTTGAATAAATGACTTTTGAATAAATTACTTTTGATTTTGATTTGATTTTGATTTTGCAGCTTTGAGCGGACGTACAGCTGGGATAGACCGTGTTGTGTAAGAGGCTCGACGCACGGCGGTGTATGAGGCTTGAGGCACGAGCACGACGCTCACGGTGGTGGGGGTGCTCGCTTGATGCAAAATTGGTCGTGCATATCTAGCAAGTAAATAAATTATTAAATTATCGACGTACAACATCGAACCTATTCACGTCGTTTTTCTTCGTGCATCGTTCATGAACTTGGCGGGACAGCCAAATGGACCGTATAGAAAAGGCTTTAGGGACGAACTTCAGTTAACTCTTATAAACGAGAAAAAAATTGCATTTTGACAGCTTTTGTAAAAATATACCGACTTATTTATTCTGCAGATAGAATTTATCTGACTATTGAAAAATCAGTCTTATGGGCGAATTTCACCAAACCTTTATACCTAGAATAAGTCTTAACCTGAGAATAAATTTTGAATTTTTGGCAGTTTTTCCTTAATTAGAGCTGTCAGACGTGAAGTTTATTCCACGTTTAAAATATATCATATTTCTGTAAAATCAGCCCATGCCTATAATTTTTACTCATCTTACAATCTTTACGTAATGTAATGGCTATCTTTTAAGCTGTACGCTGCCATTAGACGCTCAAGCTGACTGACAGCGTTTTGATTTATCTTTGATCACGGACTGAAGCACAGACTACAACATAATGACTGAAGCAAGACTGAAGCGATGCCTAGACGCCATGTACGAGGCCCATCTTCATTTGGTGTTGATGGTACTCTTCCTCGTTGTTTTTTTTTTAATTGTTTTATACACACATCAAAAGTGTCTACGGACCAAGTACATAGGTTACATTTTTAAATGTAAAAAATTATCCAATTAATATTTACTGAACCTAGTTTTCCAGACTGGCTTCTTACTTTTATTCCTATGTTTAAGTTAATATCATCTCCTAAATGGCAAAAAAGGCAAAAATGAAGATTTTAAAAAAAAATTTATTGTAAAGATAAAAAAAATAATAATCTGTGTTTCCACCATTGACATGAATCAAACAATCACAGTGATTTGATTTGGCACGCTTAAAATCAGTTCATCATTGAGGGGCCCGTGGCTAAATAATAACAGCCGCACAGGTCGATCGACCAGCTTAAGCTATGCTTGCCGCGGTTGGTCTATGGATGGGTGACCATCATTATATACCGATACCCCTCCGTGCCTCGGAAAGCACGTTAAGCCGTTGGTCCCGGCTGTCATTTAGGTGGATCTTTGACAGTCGTTACGGGTAGTCAGGAGCCCGAAAATCTGACAACCAGTCTTACCTTACCAAGGGGTACCGTATTACCCAGTAACTGGGTTCTGGAGGTCAGATAGGCAGTCACTCCATGTAAAATACTGGTATTCAGCTGCATCCGGTTAGACTGGAAGCCAACCCCAACATAATTGGGAAAAGGCTAGGCAGATGATGAAAATCAGTTCATCAAAATCACTTTGAGGAATGGCCGCCCACGTTCTTTCTAACAAGTCAAAAAGTTGTTGTGGGGTATGCACGGCATCCATACGCGGCATCGGCAGAGCTCTTCTTTGGAGCATATCCCATGCGTGCTCATTCATTGCGTTATTTACGGTGCTGAGCAGACAAATGTTTGAATATAATTATAGAGCAATGGATTAGCAAAATGCTTCAAAATGATACAAATTGAGAGTAATAGTGTGTTACGCAATTAGAGTGCGGTTCTTCCACCGATCCAAATAGCGACCCAAACCATTATTGTTCCCCCTCCATATGAATGAACTTCCTGACAAAATTTCAAACGTTCTTGACGTCCAGAGGTCCTCCAAACTCGAGTATGTCTTGTATCCGGCCTAATGCCGTAACGAGATTCATCGGAAAAGTAAACACAACGCCGGTCTTCTTCCTCCCAATTTCTGTGTTCGCGAGACCATTGTCAACGGGCCCTGTGATTGCGGGGTGCTATAGGTGGAACTCTTAGCGGCCTTCGGGAACGCAGACCAACTTCACGTAAACGATTTCGGATGGTTTTGTCGCTTATCAGCAAGCCTACAACAACGGTACCACGTTGTGTAATCGTGGAGGGGATGTCAGGAAACGAATTCTTGGTTCTTTTATTCCATCTCGCATACGTCATCCCTTCGTACGGCAGGCGCTGCGATTCCTGTAAGCGGTAGGGTAGAGCTTATTTAGTTGAGTCGGTTTTAAGCAACCCGATATTATTCGACGTCTCATTTAGGGCAGTGTACTTCTCATTTACTTGACGTGTGTGGATCGGTGCCACACTGGACACGAAAATTCGACAGCAGAAAAGCATAAAGACATGCCAGTTGTGAGAAGGACATCGGGTGCTGCTCTCCAGTTAGTAATGATTAGGAGACGTAGCAGATCAGTATACTCTGTTGGTCTCGTATCCATCGTCTAAATTATAAGTTATTCGAAGGACTTGGCTGGAGCAGAATTTGTCCGTCTAAAACCAGCCTGCTTAATATGTATTAATATGGGCTCAATTACTGCTGTAAGTTGGTTAAGCAGTAATCTTATGAATAACTTTTATGTGTGACATAACAGGGATATAGGCTGGCAGCTTTTGGGATTATCAAAGGATTAATAATTAGATTTTGGTTTTTTTTCTCCTAAGTTTGGGAATTTTCGCGGTGAGACAGGTGTTTTAATATGCCAGAAGCCATTTTTAGTACCTTAATGGCCAGAATGATATCGGTGAATGTGAAAGGCGTACTAATTTTGGTGGAATTCCCAGGAACATTAACAACTTTCTCCACTTTTGGCAGTCTGTGGCGCAGTTTGGTGTTGGCCGTTAATCAGCTGATGGCCTATTTGGTTGGTTGTGGCGAACGCTTGGGTTCAGGGACAGGTTGGGTTGGGGACAGGTTCCGGAGGGCCAAATATGTATGTGCGGTAGCCTCTAGGTTTGCGTTAGCGCGGCACAGGGGACTGTGCCGCGCTGATCGCTGTGTGTGCTGATCGGGAGATAGCATCAACGAACTGTTAGTAATTCGAAGTGGTCTATGTCGCATAGTTTTGCATCCGTATCTACGGAAAAGTTTTATTAATTTGCTTTAAAGAACTTAAACCGTGGTTTGAAGGGATCTTGTCTTGGCTTTGTCGCAGCTTGTATTTCGCACTTCATGGATCTGTGTTTTTTATTATGTTGCCAAACGAGTTTTGAACTTAGGGAATCCATATTGCTACTGACGAATATTAAATCTGTATTGTAGCCACGTTTCCAACGTTGAAGGATGCAGGCTGTTTAGTGTTATGCGCAGACGCCAGCACATCAAGCTACCCGAAACTACCCAATCAACTTTGAACCTTATGCTTCAGCGATAAAGTTGAAATCTATTTAAGAAATTTGGCCGATTGTAGTAGCTTGATGTGCTGGTGTCTGTACGAGGGGTAGTTCCAGGTACCCCCAGATTATGCTGTGACAGTTGAAGTCACTAACAACTAATTTATTGCGTCGACTGTCAAATTTCGTAACTATAGCGTTTGAGGCCCGTGGCAAATTCATAGGATGGGGCCCTCCCTCAATGCAAAGAAGCACAACATCGCTAATGTATGACTTACGATGAAGAAAATTAGAGATTTTTTTTGTGGACGCAGGCCTGGAGCACTTTGGATAGGCAGGGAAGAATAGAAATGGGGCAGAAGTGGGTAGGAAGAGAGGGATTAGAAACCTTAAAAGGTAGTGGATGAACATAAGTTTTGCGCCACAAGGAAAGAAATGGAAATTCCGGTGTATAGGGATATTTTACAATATGGGTTTAATTTTTGGGTACAAAATGTTTGAAACCTGAATGATGTCCTTTGTTGCACAGTTTAAAAAAAAAGTTTGCATTTCTTTACTTATTGGGTTGGCAACTAAATACTGACTCACTTTTGAATGAAACAAATATTAATTTTGGTATTTTTTATTTAAAACTACACTTAGACAATATAATCGCCGTGTAAATCTATAACTTGTTTCCATCTATCTGGCAGAGTCTGAATGCCTTGCTTCCAGAAATCAGCGGGCTGCTGTTTAAAAAAGTTTTCAAGTGCATTCTTCACCTCGGTGAAATCATTAAAGCACTGTCCACGCAGAAATTTTGTAGAGAGCGAAATAGATGATAATCGGAGGGAGCTAAATCTGGAGAATACGGCGGATGCGTAACTGTGGTTCAACCTAACTCCTGCAATTGCTGACGTGTGGCGGAAGCAACGTGGGGTCGCGCATTATCGTGAAGCAAGTGGATGTTAACTTTTCGTCGCCTTTTTTTCTGCATAGCAGCCGCTTACTTGTGAAGCTGTGTAACATAGAAATCGGCGCTGATTGTTTGTCCATCAAGGAGTAATTCATTATAAATCATACCGCCTGGTTCCCGCCAACAACACAGCAAAATCTTCTGTTTGTGAGTTTTTACTTGGACTTGAACTGGCGGCTCTTCTCCTCGCGGTAACCTTATCGGCTTTACGCTTATCATTCTTATACATTATGCAACTTTCATCTCCTATTACTAAATTACTTAAAAACTCCTTACGTTTGGTAAGAAGAAGTAATGATTGACAAATTGATACTCGAGCAGCTCGGTTTGCCATATTCAGCTGGTGCCATCTTGCCAGCACTCGCCGATATCCGAGTGCATGCAGTCGCTTTTCCACAGCTGTGTGACTGCAGTTAAGTGCCTGCGCTAACTCACGAGTAGTGGCATCAGAGTATTGATTTAATTCTGCCCATTTAAAACAGCATGTCGTCATCAAATTTGACTGGTCGACCTGAACGTGCTTGGTCCTCTGTTGCTGGATCGAAAGCGACTAAACCATTGACTTACAGTTGACTGTGTGACTGTGCCCCCTTCAAGTGCATTGTTGATGTTCGCACTCGCCTGCCTCGTACTAGAGCCACGTTTGAACTCGTAAAATATTACAGCTCGAATTAGCGTGCTTGTCCATTGTTACGAATTAATTGCCACAGACGCGTCCTAGCTGCCTTTTATATAATCAGTAATGGAGCTTCTGGAATGTTCTAGACGTATTTAAAAAAATAAATAAACTAGACCATTTCGATAAGAAGAAATAAACTATTTTTTCAAAGTGAGTCAATATTTAGTTGCCAACCCAATATATTAGGATCCTCCTGTGTTTATAGGTAAAGGTGCCCTTGGAGAGATCGTTATTGTTATTTGGTCCCGATAAGGGAACTGGTCATGGCTCTGAATAGAGGTGTTTGAGTATACCATCGTGGTGAAAGGATTAGTCATCATCTATCTAGCCTTTACTGAACTATGTTATTGTCTTAACAGTATTTTATAAGTAGCGATTGCCTATGTAGTGACACAGTACCTGTCACACATACCTTGAACCAGTTACCTTTACCTCATACCACCAAACCAATTACCATTACCAGATACCACCGAGCCAGTTACCACATACCACCGAACCAGTTACCTTACCACGTTTTTAACACTCTGCACAAGAAACAGTGAAGCAAGGCATCTTGAAAAAGACGAGTACGTAATAACACACTTCGTGATAAAGAAACAAGATCGCAAACACGACGCGGCACGAGCGTCATCACAACGCCGCGCCACACACGTTCGCGGGTCGCTTCGAAAGAAGCGGTTTTGTAAGCGCATGCAGAGCAAGCAGAAGCACCAGCACCCTCCGTGTCGTCACTGCACACTTCGGGACCTCGCAGATGGACACACGACGCTGACGACACACGCGTCCCGCGGATCGGCAGACAGTCTTCACTCGACGACGGCACCTGGGGGAAAAGGACCGCGCTATTTTTTTTTTTTTTTTTTTTTGAATGGCATCTCGCAGTTCAACCTATGAGGTTGTCGACTGCTTAACCGGGCTTGCCTGTGGATGCCTCAATAAATTAAGGCCTCCAGCCAGGGCTTAAAAACTTAAAAACTAAGCGACTACACGCTAAGGGCACCCCCTGTGGGGTACGGACCTCGGCTTAGGGCGTCGCTGGGAGAGGGCAGCAAGGGACAGGCTGGATCGGAATTAAGGACCGCGCTAGGCGCGCGACTTATATTTATACCTTCGCGGCGAATAGTCCCGCGTGCAAAACAACGCCCCGAGCCCCGCGCGCGGCTCGCCCTACGGCGCGTCGCTATTGGTCAAGATAAATGTAAACAATAAGATGCTAGGACTAAGGTACTATTGTTAGTGTATATATAAGTAGGTTGTTTTAGAAAATAAATCAGTTGTTAAATTCCCGCCTGAGAAGTTATTACTTTCACCACGTCGCGTCACGGTGCCCAACACTAAATTGGTGACCCCTCGAACACGACCCTGAAGCCGAAGCCGAGTTCCCGCAACATCGAACTCCTGCAAGATCCCAGTAGAATCTCTGAAGAATCATCACCATGAATGCCGAAGAGTTCAGCGATGCTCAGGGCACCACATCAGTAAAGAGCGACGTGGCAGCAATCTCACTTCCGGCACGGCTACCACCATTTTGGCGCCAAAACCCGCGCCTGTGGTTCGCGCAGTTTGAAGCCGCCGTTGCTGCCAGCAAGATAAGTGAGGAGCAAAAGTTCAACCTCGTCGTCCCACTACTCGGCAACAGCGACCTGGAACAAATCGGAGACATCATCCTACATCCTCCGACCACCGGCAAGTACAGCACGCTCAAAGACAGACTCATCTCAACGTACCAAGAGTCAGACCACCGGCAGTTACAGAAGCTACTAAGCGGCCTCGAACTCGGCGATAACAAGCCGAGCCAGCTGCTGCGTAAAATGCGAGACCTCAGTGGCAAGCTACTTTCGGATGAAGCGCTGAAAGTTATGTGGCTCAACCAGCTGCCCGCTCAAGTTCGCGCCGTGCTCTCCGTCAACACCGAGTCATCGCTCGAAGTGCTAGCTGCGATGGCAGACAAAATGATGGAGCATTTTGAACCCGCTACAGTCGCCGTAGTCTCCACAGCAATCCCTTCGTCAACAAGTCCAGCAGTCAATGAGGTACCAATAAACACAATTACAAGCCTACAAATCAACATGCTTACGAAACAAATAGAGAAATTGTCACTCGAAGTCGCCGAACTCCGAAACCATCAATATTCGTCGTATCGCCGTTCCCGCCAAAACTCCGCACATCGTGGCCGCTCACGCTCACATTCAAGACAGCGTACTGATAACGCCCGCAAGCCCGGCGATCCCGACTGGTTGTGCCGGTACCACTACCGATTCGGCAACGCGGCACGAAAATGTGAATTGCCGTGTTCCTCAGCAAAGCGGGAAAACTAGAACGTACATCGACAGTGGCGGGCGTCGATGTAAACCAAACAAGCCGCCGCCTATGTGTGATCGACATCAACAATAGAGAAAAATTTCTTGTCGACACGGGAGCCGACATATCGGTATTAGCCGCTCGAAACCAGAAATATTCAAAACCGACGGAGAATGCAGGCTACAAACTTTTCGCGGCAAACGGAACAGAGATTCGTACCTACGGAGAGCGCACACTCGAGCTCAACCTAGGCTTACGAAGAAGTTTCAAGTGGACTTTCGTCGTCGCCAATGTGAAAACTTCATTACTGGGTGCCGACTTCCTAGTGCATCATAAACTGTTGGTCGACTTGCACCAAAGAAAACTCATCGACCGTGTAACCGAGCTCAGTGTAAACGCAATCAAAATAAACAGCAAAGAAGAATCGATTTACATCATCAATCGCGACCACACTCATCACGACCTGCTGAAGAAATATCCAGATGTGCTTCGACCAATGTCACTCAAAACTCCAGCCAAGCATGACGTCACACATCACATCGAGACAACTGGGCCGCCGATCTACGCACGGCCGCGCCCTCTACCGCCCGACAAATATAAGGCGGCAAAACTCGAATTCGAGCGCATGATCGAGATGGGAATATGCAAGCCGTCAAACAGTCCGTGGGCGAGTCCACTTCACATTGTTAAAAAGAAAGACGGTTCACTTCGAGTATGCGGCGATTACAGAAGACTCAACGCCGTCACCGTTCCCGACCGATACCCTATTCCACGAATCCAAGATTTTACATACCAACTTCACGGCAAGAAAATATTCTCAAAACTCGACTTAAAAATGGCATACTTCTGGATACCTATCGCAAAACAAGATGCTCAAAAAACAGCAATAATAACACCGTTCGGACTTTTCGAATTCACCTGCATGACGTTTGGCTTAAGAAACGCTGGTCAAATCTTTCAACGTTTCATGCACGAGGTTCTACGAGGACTAGATGAAAACGTATTCTGTTTCGTCGACGATCTGCTCGTACACTCGAGAAATAAGGAAGAACACCGCCGCCATTTAGAAATAGTACTCGAACGCCTAAATACCTACGGCGTCAGTCTTAACATCGACAAGTGCGAGTTTGACAAGGAAAACATCGAGTTCCTCGGATACCAAGTGACATCAGAAGGAATCAAACCCACTCAGGAACGAATACAAGCCATAGTGAACTATCCGAAACCACAAACAGTTCAAGAACTAAGAAGATTCTTAGGAATGATGAACTTCTACCGTAGTTGTTTACCACATCAAGCAGAGTACCAACATGAATTAAATAAATATCTACACAAAAGCAAAAAGAAAGACAAAACTCCGATACAATGGTCTCAAGAAGCAGAACAAGCCTTTGAGAAATGCCGACAAAGCATACTCGAGGCAACGACACTGACTCACCCGATACCTACCGCGCCGCTATGTTTATTTACCGACGCATCGAATACTAGCATCGGCGCCGTTCTACAACAAAAAGTGGACAACTTGTGGAAACCACTGGCATTCTATTCAAAAACTATGAGTGAGACGCAGCGACGCTACAGCGTGTACGATCGCGAATTATTAGCAATGTATACCGCAGTGCAACATCTACGACGACTGATAGAGGGCAGTGACCTAACAATATTCACCGATCACAAACCATTAACTTACGCGCTGACAAGAACACCGAGTAGTAGCGATACACCACGAAGAGAACGCCAGCTACACTACATCAGTCAGTTCTGTTCAAAGATCCAATACATTCACGGTGATAAGAACGAAGCAGCGGACGCCTTATCACGCATTGAAGAAATCGACTTGTCACACTGTACGATCGACTACAACCAACTTGCTCAAGATCAACAAAATGATGAAGAACTGAAGAGCTGCATGTCCAACCCGAATCTAAAGTTTGTGCCTATCACATTGCCCGGAGGTCAACGACCCATCATATGTGAAACGTCAACTGGCAACGTTCGTCCATACCTACCAGCGACTTATCGTTTATCAGCATTTAAAGCGCAACACGAACTAAGTCACCCTGGTGTGCGAACAACAAGGAAGATAATGTCTACAAAGTTTTTTTGGCCAAGTATGAACAGAGAAGTTGGTTTATGGGCGAAATCATGCATCGGTTGCCAGCGCGGGAAAGTTCAACGACACGTTATCAGTCCACTCGGCGAGTTCCAAAAATCATCGCGTTTCGAACACATTCACGTCGACATCGTAGGACCACTGCCGCCATCTAACGACTACAGATATCTAGTAACAATGATCGACCGCTGCACTAAATGGCCGGAGGCAATACCTATTCGTGACGTCACCGCCGACACTGTTGCTAAGGCGATTTACGAGGGATGGATAACGCGATTTGGCTGTCCGTTACGTGTAACAACGGATCAAGGAAGACAATTCGAATCTTCGTTATTCAACGCTCTGATGAAGAAATTTGGCATCACCAGGATTCGAACTACAGCATACCACCCGCAAGCAAATGGTCAAGTAGAACGCTGGCATCGCACGTTGAAGGCCGCGCTCATGGCGAGAGGTGCCGGCATACACTGGAGCGATGAATTACCGACCGTGCTGCTTGGGCTACGTACAGCGCTTCGTGAAGACACAGAAGTCAGCCCGGCTCTGATGACCTACGGATCGACACTGAGAATACCGTCAGATTTCTTCGCGCCTACACAGCCGAAAAATGAAGACGCAGAATTCGTCCGCCAGCTGACCGAAACAATGGCATCACTCGCGCCAAGCAGCAAGTCACGTAACAACAACAGGAGCACGTTTGTATACAAGGACTTAGCGACATGTACTCATGTTTTCGTGCGCAATGATACCGTGCGAAGTCCATTGACCCCTCCTTACGACGGCCCGTTCAAGGTGATTCAACGTGAAAGCAAACATTTCACCATACAGATGCCACTTCGAACTACAGTTGTCTCAATAGACAGACTTAAGCCAGCGCACCTACTCAACGATGAAGAGTCTACCACTTCTCAACAAGCACCGCGCACTAAAAGCTCAGCAGACTCAACTACGAGCGTTGAGCCGCGGTCATGGACCCCCAGCGCACCGCGCGACACATACGTCACTCGGTCCGGCCGCGCGGTGAAACACAACGTACGCTTCGCTTAGGGGGGAGTGATGTAGTGACACAGTACCTGTCACACATACCTTGAACCAGTTACCTTTACCTCATACCACCAAACCAATTACCATTACCAGATACCACCGAGCCAGTTACCACATACCACCGAACCAGTTACCTTACCACGTTTTTAACACTCTGCACAAGAAACAGTGAAGCAAGGCATCTTGAAAAAGACGAGTACGTAATAACACACTTCGTGATAAAGAAACAAGATCGCAAACACGACGCGGCACGAGCGTCATCACAACGCCGCGCCACACACGTTCGCGGGTCGCTTCGAAAGAAGCGGTTTTGTAAGCGCATGCAGAGCAAGCAGAAGCACCAGCACCCTCCGTGTCGTCACTGCACACTTCGGGACCTCGCAGATGGACACACGACGCTGACGACACACGCGTCCCGCGGATCGGCAGACAGTCTTCACTCGACGACGGCACCTGGGGGAAAAGGACCGCGCTAGGCGCGCGACTTATATTTATACCTTCGCGGCGAATAGTCCCGCGTGCAAAACAACGCCCCGAGCCCCGCGCGCGGCTCGCCCTACGGCGCGTCGCTATTGGTCAAGATAAATGTAAACAATAAGATGCTAGGACTAAGGTACTATTGTTAGTGTATATATAAGTAGGTTGTTTTAGAAAATAAATCAGTTGTTAAATTCCCGCCTGAGAAGTTATTACTTTCACCACGTCGCGTCACGGTGCCCAACACAAAACCTATCTGACCTAAATCGTCTCAATGGGGGAGATTATCGAATATCTTATCGTTTCGTGGATACGGTCTACTGAGAGCGAATTAGATTAAACTTGTTCTTATGTTCTAGTATGGCTTTAGTATATACTAAAAGGAATCAAATCAAACGTCAATGTCATTATTTGTCTATTGTCAACATTGAGATGGGAATATGATTTTCTATGTCTATGATTGTCAACAATGTCAAGTCAACGTCAACCAGTCTTGCCAGAAGGTTACTTTTGTAACCTTTTAGGTGATTTTTGAACTGCATTGGTTACTTTTAGGTTACACTAATGAAAAGGTTACTTTAGGTGATTTTTCGGAATTTGTAGAATATTTTTTTAATTTTTTACAAAAAAGCAACTTGAAACGGAACGCTCGTTTTAGAATTTTTCATGTTGGTAAGCTTCGTTAGCAGTAGTAGAACTAAAACTACAGACCTTTATGAACAATCATATTCTTAGGGGTATGAGCACCTTGCCAATAACTAGGGCACTTATTTTTTTTCTTCAAGTTGGCTCTCTCCAACCATATATTTAACAAAAAGCGAAAGTGAATCGAATGTCAAAAATAATAATGGTAATGTAGAATTATATTACCGATTGCCAATATCGAATGGATAATTTTTCATTTAAAATTAAAATATGACGTGATCCGATGTCTTAATTAATTAATGGAAGGGAAAGACACGCTATCAATATGATAATTAGTACCGTCGTAAATGGAGTAGTAAAACAAGAAGTGACATAGGTATATTAAAGGATTTCACATAAAGTGGTAGTGTATTTATTAAATTTACAAGCTCCTTCGTATGAAAGATTAGGGGCTATGAATTCGCGTATAATTTTTGACAATATCGTACTTGTATATTTCAGAATATACAATAGTCAGTCTGTAGACTGTATACAACGTGTAACGTTAAATGCGCAAAACCTGAAAATAGTTTGATCAGAATAACGAGCAGAATTAATTGAACCACTTTTTAATATAGGTCACATTTTTCAAAAAATCTTCATTAAAAACGTTGCCGTGTCTATTTATTAATAGGTCAAGCAAGCCAATGTCAGCGCGGCGCAGCGGCCTGGTGACGACTCCTCCCTCGGTAAAGCGTCGTCGCAGACACAAGAAACGATCAGAATGGCCAGTAAACTAAAACAGCACATAAAACCTTTTAATTGTTTTTAATGACTTATTTTCTTTCTGAAATAGGTCAATTGAATTAAAAATCAGTTGGGGTGTCTGAGGTTTTGCGCATTTAACGTTACAAGTTGTATTTATCACTACATAGTATAAAACAAAGTCGCTTCCCTGTCTGTCTGTCCCTATATATGCTTAGATCTTTAAAACTAAGCAACGGATTTTGATGCGGTTTTTTTTAATAGATAGAGTGATTCAAGAGAAAGGTTTATATGTATAATATATGCATAATATAGTAGAGAAACACTGATAATTTTAGAGGTTTCTAATGTAATGTCGTAAATAAACACATTTTATTGCGCTTACATTGCAAACGCTGGCTTAACCCTACGAGATAGATCAAAATAATGTACTACAGTATTGTACACCTTAAAAAGGTCTACAAAAAAGTCCGCGATGGCATATGTCTATCTCTTAGGGATAACCCACAATAACCATTTTTTATCCTATACTTTTTAAGAGAAATAATGGCTCTAAAATTATCAGTGTTTCTCTACTATATTATGCATGTATTATATGCATATAAACCTTCCTCTTGAATCAGTCTATCTATTAAAAAAAAACCGCATCAAAATCCGTTGCTTATTTTTAAAGTTCTAAGCATACAAGGAGACAGACAGACAGCGGGAAGCGACTTTGTTTTATACTATGTAGTGATAGTGATCAGCATTGCACCCGTGCGAAGCCGGGGCGGGTCGCTAGTAAACTTATGAAATTAAATATGATTGTTGTAATATATTTTGATTGCATGCAATTAAAACCATTATTATCATTAATGTCGCCAATATTGCAATAATAACGAATCGGAATTTGATTAATTGAATAATTGGTCGATTTTAGTAGTCTAAACTATTTTTGCCGCCAATTTCCATCGATCGATTCTGCCATGAGATAAACCTACTGTAATAATTACAGATCTATTACTAATTATTAGACAAAAATATGACACTATTCTATTCTATCAACTTACAATACCTACCTTTCCAGTCCAAAAATATGAAAGGTTATTTTTTAAACAAAAAGGTTACATTTTTTTATATTTCAGGTAATTTTTGACATGACCCGACTGGCAACACTGACGTCAACTCAACAACAGTCACAGTATAGTACAGTCAAGTAGAGTGTGAAGTGTGAACTGTGATGCTTTGGTTTCGAATGCGACATTTTTTATTAGTATATCAATAAAAGCTGTAGTTTGATGTATTTTATTTAGGTCTTCCTAGATTTTAAAAGTATTCTGAAACATTTTTCATGAGTTCCTTTAGCGACTCATATTATTCAAGGAAAACATACATAATCGGTGTAGCAGTTCTGAACAACTTGTAAAATTGTGACGAAGATCTGAGGATGGGCGGTGATCGTGAACGCGGCCGACACAGGAGCCGTAGTCGTGACACGCTTAAAAATCGTGACCGCGACTATGGTGGTCGCGACCGTAGCCGAGAGCGAAGCAAGGAGAGAAGCGGTCGGGACCGCAGCCATGAGCGAAGCAAGGAACGAGGCGGACGAGACCGCAGCAGAGAGCGAAGCAAGGAGAGAAGTAGACGAGGCCATAGTAAAGATCGAAGCAGGGACAGAGGTGGCGGAGATCGCAGCAGAGAGCATGGCTGCGGGCGCAACCGCAGTCAGGAACGGAGTAAAGACTGGGGAGGCGGCCGCGACGACCGTGCGCGCATTAAGAACAACGACGGCAGCTCGGAACGAGAGCGGCCGCACGTGCGGGAGCGTGAGCGTGATCGTGGACGCAGCTCCTATAAGGAGTACAATGGAGGAGGGCTGGGCGGTGGTTAGTATTAGTTGAGAACAACTTCTCAGCATTATTGTCTTATTTCACTTAAACAAGTCAAATGCATGTGAATCTGAAAATGAAACAATTTTTTTTCATTGTGTAGTAAGAATTTATACATGTGTTTGTAAACATGGTTTGAGTAATGTGCTTTTGTTCCAGTATTATTGTTGATGGATAGTAAAATCACATATTGCACAACTCATAATGCAAAGCATTAGAGAATGCTTTACAATTGAACATTTTTATTGCCTTCTTTCTGCAACTGTTTCTATTGTTACACTCCTGCTGGTACACAGAACCTACTTCATTTATATACCATTGTATTGATAATTTAAGGGAGATTAATTCTCAAAAACTATCTCTTCACACTCTCTTTCCTTTCCAAACATTGATTTAATGCAGTAGAAACTAAAATAACATCAAAACTATTAAAAAAAAAAAAATCCCTTCAATCAAGTGTGAAACCTGAAAACATTGTGGTTTGCGAAAAAGTCAATTAATTGAGTCAATTTTTTTAAAATAAATTTGTTTCACCCATAGGAGAAACCCAATTGAAAATGGCTCTTTTATTCAAAGTACTTTGATTATAATTAATAAAAAATATCAATAATTATAATTAATAAAAAACTAACTAATATAATATCTATACCTATGGTTTTTTTTTATAATCAAATGAGCATTATGAGTCGTGCACTTTTGGATGTTTTTTAAAATGATGTTTCCAGGTTTAGGAGGAGGTGGTCCTCCAGCAAGAGCCCGCTACAAACCTCAAGAAGAAGAGTTCTTTGATGCAAGACGAGAAGAGAGGGAGAGGATTGGTCAAATTGGAGTGTCCTCTGTTTGGGGCAAGTCACCACTCAGGGCAGAGTAAGTATTCAAAACTTATTAATCTAATTTATGGTGCAAAGCAATGCAAATGAGATTCATTTTTATTAGCATGCCATGTTATTGCATATACCGTATCTCAATCCTAATCACATATTCACTTTCAGTAAGCATTATTATTCTCAGTAGACTCAGCAAAACTTTTTAGTTTACCTATGCTCTCTGACTTTTTAGTTCTGAAGAGGAACAGTCACAACCTGAAAACTCGGGCAGTAGTAAAGAAAAGAAAAAGAGTAAAAAGTCAAAGGACAAAGACACCAAACAGAAGCTTAAGAAGTTAAAGAAGAAACTAAAAAAAGTGAAGAAAGCAAGAAAGAAGGCAAAGAAGAAGAAAGTGAAGAGTTCCAGCAGTGACTCGAATGACAGCAGTGAGGAGGAAGTGTGGGTTGAGAAAGGACGTGAGTGTTGTTTTGTGTGACAACATGCCAGCTCACAAGTCATGAGAGTTTTTTACTTAAGAATAACTGAAACTTTTAAGATCACAGTGAAGACATTGCATTACTTTATCAAAAATATAATTATAATATAAGATACCAAATGTGGGTGTTATAAACACCTTCGCTTCTCCATTCCTTTTTAGTAAATATGGGTGTGTGATGTGACATGACAAGCTGTGTCCTGAAGTTTCACCTACAACATAATTATGTACATTCTAAAGGCTTGGCTTCGTGTAGTAGACAGGTTATAAACAGATAGAATACTCTATTGTATTGGTTATTTTGGGTATCTCGAAGTGGTTTTATTGATTGTGATAATGGCGCCCGCCGATTCCCTTGTTCACAAACTATACTAAATTTATCTCAGTGCATCTTTTTTTTTCTATTTCATTAAAAAAAGGACAGGAGATTAATATTAGTTTAGTCCTGTCAAATTAGTCAGCACCTGACGTATTTTTTAATCACGACTAAACTTGTCTATGGAGTATCTTAATTTGACAGAACTAAAATAATATTTATCTTCTGTCCTTTTCTTAATGAAATAGAAAGAAAAAAGATGCACTGAATTTAAATTTAGTTTAGTTTGTGACCAAGGGGAACGGCGCCAATATTTACGTTTTACTTTTATTCACAGAAGAACATGAAATAGAAGCAGCAAGGGAATCAAAGTTGTCCAACAAAGGTGACGAGGAGATGGCGTCGGAGGCGTTCGGGCCGACGCCGCGCGTGGGCCCGGCGCTGGGCCACAAGGACTTCGGGCGCGCGCTGCTGCCGGGCGAGGGCGCGGCCATGGCCGCCTTCGTGGCCGAGGGCAAGCGCATCCCGCGCCGCGGCGAGATCGGCCTCACGTCCGACGAGATCGCCTCCTACGAGTCTGTGGGATACGTCATGAGTGGTAGCAGGTACGCGCTTGTTTTATCATAGTTGTGTTTCACGAAAGTGATCAGAGTTCGAATTCGAGTGCTAGCGCACCAATTCTAGAGAATTAAGTATGCAGTAAAGTAATGAAATTAAACATAATTATTAATTGGATCTATAGTGCCATCGCGATTATTGCATTCTCAACGGTGTGATATGATTGCAGGCACCGTCGCATGGAGGCGGTGCGTATCCGCAAGGAGAACCAGATCTACTCGGCGGACGAGAAGCGCGCGCTCGCGGCCTTCAGCAAGGAGGAGCGAGCCAAGCGGGAGAATGCCATCCTGTCGCAGTTCCGCGACGTGCTGCAGGCTCGCACGCAGCGTCGGGACAACACCTAGCATCACAATGTGCTGTGTTAAGAAAGTCTTGTGTGTGGGGCAATAAAGAAGAAGAATAGGAAAATAAATTGTAAATAAATGACTGGTTTATAGAAAAGTAAATGTTTAATTTCCTTAATCAACTACGTATGGCTTTCGCCTTGCACCTCTAGTTGGGTCTACTTTACAATATTTACATTCAAAATCATCTTGTGTATTTTTATATACTTACTATAATTAGCTGTGTACTATGACCCCGCGGTTACACCGAGGTAAGAAACATGTATTCTACATTTGGATCCACTGTTATCGTTTATTGTTTACACCTAAAAGCGGTGTAAACGAAACTAAAAGGCTTGTCAAAAATGTGACCATCATTTTTAAAACATGAAAACATTGTCAATACTAGTTCTATGCAGTCTTTTACAAGTTTTGCCGAAAACAACTTTTTTGTGGGTCTAAACGATGGGTAACTTACACTCACTTAATTATAATTTCATAGAGACAGTCTATGACAAGATTAATTTACAGATTAGCAAAAGTCTTACAAAATTCCTATCTAATCACTAGATTAAATATGTTAATGTAACATAATAGGGTCACTTCACTATTAGCTTCAACGTAAGCAAAATTATGTTTAACAGATCAATTTGAAGCCAGTCTATATGTCAGATTATTATTGTGTTCAATATAGTATTCAGATTGCAGAACAGTAATACGAGATGGTGCATCTCGTATTCGTAAGGCGTTTTTGTTTTAATGTCACCAATAGATCTTGTTATAATGGTCAATATTACAAATATCCTATATAATGCACAGTGTTTCGAAACAAAAATTCAGATCAAGATGTCTAATCATCGCGAAGTGTTTTGGGCGACTTTTGGCTTTTGCTATAGGCCCTTCCTAAACAAAGGCGATAGTCGCGCTCTTTTAAGGTTACAGCTCATTAGAGCCACCCGGCA
>OX451389.1:400525-542691 GCA_949629135.1 Eremobia ochroleuca | reverse complement strand
ATTCTGATGTAACTATTTTCAGGTTTGGCGCATTTAACGTTACACGTTGTATTCTTCTTCATCGGTTATTCTGACCTTGTGACACAAGCCACATAAAAAAAATATACAGCGGTTAACGGAAGGGGGGTATCAACCCTGAAGGAGGTGAATGTGCTCATGAAACTCAACAACTTTCCCCAAAGAACATAGGTCGAAATATGAAAAAAAAATTTGGCCCTCCCTTACAAAACTGACTACCAGCTGATTGATTTACTATGGGAGGGCCAAATTTTTTTTTCATATTTCGACCTATGTTCTTTGGGGAAAGTTGTTGAGTTTCATGAGCACATTCACCTCCTTCAGGGTTTATACCCCCCTTCCGTTACACGCTGTATAGTTTATGAAAATTAATGTAGCTCATTTTGCTGTAAAACATAACACAGTAAAAATAGTGTTAATCATAATCATAAGCCATGTATAAAACAGAAACACTGCAAATATAAGTAGCTACCTACACTAATTCATTGTCTGATGTACCAAGTGACCAACAAAGTATTAGACCAATAAAGTATTATGTATTTACAGTTATATTCAATATAATATAATAATAATCAATCATGCAGATCAATACAATATCTTAATATTTTGTTTAATGAATGTAGTCATTAGGTCGTCAAATACAAAAAAAAAAAAAATATAGTCACCCTTTTATGGCGTTCAAATTAAATAATCAAAATGTTTAAAGGTAGGCTTGAGAGAAATGAAACTGTATTGAAAATAGAGTTTGCAAATCATTTTGAGTACCTAATGAAGCATAACACCATCAAAACATCAGAGCTCCACTTACAGTTATTATCTGCGGTGCTGTGATGCGCACCACCACATCCTCTGAACACAGGTCTGTCATTGTGAGTCATCTGGAAACATTATATTACCTCCCTGTATAAATAATGTATTGCACAAAGTTCAGGGATCTGCCTGAACACTGCAATATAATGATAGAAAATTTCATGGCAGAGTGGCAGTTGTAATGAAAGGACTCTATAAACTGACTTTCTATACAACATGGTTCAGACTGGTTGTTTAACTATTCTGTCTGCTTTGTACTCTTGTAGACTTAGTGATGGAAAACATTATTAAGTAGATAAATTTCCTTGCAAAATATTTACTAAGACTACTCTATGCTGTATGTATTGTTGTAAATTACTAAGCTTACAACATATAATTGGACTATCATAGAAAAAATAATACATCAACTCTCTGATTGGGAACGAAAATGTTACATTTTATTTTGTCTGTAAACTTAGAAAATCTTCATTATCTAGTTTTAGTACATTGTATACCATGATAAATTGATACTGAAGGATCTCCACCATAGTGGACGAACTCTTGAATATTTCAATTCGCGCTTTTTGCGTCAATATTATTGATTGAAATTCAACAGGATAAGGATGTCAAGCTCGTTGTTAAAGCCATGCCTTCGACCGCCATAAAACACACTTCCTTTTCCTGTCGCAACGGAAGTGATCGACTGTCCTTTCACTTATCACAATAAAATACATATTAACCAACTTACCTATGCTGTGTATTTCATAATACCAGTTAAGACTTAATTTAAGCGCCCCATATTGGAATTAAAGTAAAAAAGTGTAGACGTCAACAGAATTTTGAACGTTTCAATGAAAGAATCATAGATAAAATACTGAATGTAACATCAACGTTTGTCTACCGCGAAAATAAACGTCAAAGTTAAAATGTGTAGTTATTAGCATTCATACTGGTAATGTTTCTGTGTGTGTCTGAGTATTCTGACATACAGGTAATGTTTTAAATGTAACCGTATAATACGTATATAATTCTACCTAACATTGTTTTCCTATGTTTTGTTTTCAGATAAGTATTATAATATTTCCATATAATTTTGAGGTTAACATTTTGTTTCTAAATGTTGGTATCAAACTTTGTCTTTGACTCTGTTTTTGGTTTGGACATAGACAAAGCTATCTACATACTTAACTCTATAAACCCACAGTTCCACTATTTGTAAATAATGGGGATAAAAATTGCCACATCTGGGGGCTTACTCTGACCTTTTAAAAAAACGTTCAATTTCCAGTCAGTTCAAAAGCAGGCCTACTTCTACTCTGCTAATAATCATACTATGAGAATAATAATAAGTGAACGACTGTTGAACGAAGTTCACCGAAGTTGAATGGTAATGCTTGACTGTGGCCTACTGTAATGCCATTGTCTTTTTCAAAAACTTAAATCTAATTCTATTTTCACTTTACCTGTTTTTTTTTTTTAATAATAAAAACAAGATTTTCTTGGGTATATACACGGTCACATTTTCTCTAGTCCGTGGGTATATACATATTTTAACTATGATTATGTATAACAAGTTACCTTGATACATCATCTAAAACAACTACAAAGCTCAATTTCACGTTCAAAACAACTTTGTAACTTTGAAAGATTCAACGTGATTTTGAATGTGTGTGGATAAGTCATGCTCATGCAACAATGAGGTTCCAAACTGAAACTAGATGGCGCTGAGTGTTAGTCATCAAGGAAGGTATTAGCTTATATGGGAAAAATAATTATTTTTTTAATTTTTATAAAAAAATTGGTTGTTTTGCTTGTTTTCACTGCCAAGAAATGGAAGTACCTATATAAATTCCCTAAGAACTCTGTGATAAGAAAAAAATGGGAACAAAGCGATGAAAATTAGAATGGTAAAGTTTAAAGCGACTGATCATTCTAGATAAACATTTCAAAAATACTGATTTCCAAACTACTTCAAAAGAAACAGCAGGCTAGTTGCGTAACACACTATTAGTAGCAATGGGTTTCATTTTGACTGTTCAACAGCATTCATTGCGTTATTTATGTTGTTGAGCAGACACATTTTTCGAACATATGGAGCAATGGATTAGCAATATGCTTCAAAATGATTCAAATTGAGAGTAATAGTGTGTTACGCAATTAGGGTGGTGGTATGTTAAAGTTGCACTAATATTTAAAAGATTATCTTTATGTTAAAATTGCCATTATTACGTTTATTATTGTTATAAATCTATCTTGTCAGGGTTTCCACTCAACGGAAAATTACAAAAAAAAAAAAAAAATGCTGTGCCTTCTATATTTGACAATACTTCAGAAAATACCATCTAATTAAAGCACTCCTCGAATGTAGAGATAACAACAAAGGAATGTATGACGTTTGATATCATCTAGCAGCATTAAAGCAGAATTAGATAATCATAAAGAGAAGGAACAATCATTTAATGATAAGTTTTTTTTTTTTTTACTTATAATATCACAACTTTTTTTTCAGATATAAATAATATAGAGTTTCAAAAATGAATTAAATCCTTATTATACACAATTCGCTTCTAAAATATTTTATATTTGTATTACGCTATGTAATTTTCGCGAAGGTATTGTAATCACAAAGAAATAAATGTTTCAATACAATAAGTGTGTTTTATTTATAATCTCTGTAAATGTATTTTTTTCATAATGATTATTTATAATACTCGTAGTCAGACAGTTTGTGCAAGTGTTACTATTAACATCTCTAAACATATTGTTCTCTGGCAATTTCATTGAAGGTTCGAATCATAGTTCGAATGGGTTGTCCAAACAGACATTTCCAAAATTAAAATTTCTGTCATATGCCTCTAATCTGAAAATAGGATTAATTTTTTACATTAAGTATGTAGTTTTAAAGTCATAAGTCTCTTAGGCCATTATTTATGAAAAATTAAATATTATATGATATATTTTTTATTAATATATCATATATTATATTTGAAAAATTGTATCACAATATTTTGAATCCAAAAACTGGATTAAATATCGTCAAGAGATATTAAAATATCCAGAATTACATATACCTCTCTATTAGATCAGCTTTTTTTCCGCACACTGAAGCCCCTCTTTTCTTCAGCTCCGTTTTCAATTGAGCAACATTCCAGGTAGAATACATTATATCGATACCTCCTAAGTATACTGAGTCAACTAACAAATTTAGGTATTTTTATATAAACGTACATGATAAATCGTGATCTTAACAAAAAACTGTCCAAAACAAAACTGTTCTTACTGTTTACTAACAATTTATGGATCTCATAGTTGTCCGAAATAAAAATGTTTTATTTTTATTTTTTATTTTAACGTTTGTGTTAAAAAAAAAAAGAACAATAATTACCGAGATAATTTCACGTATACTAAATCAATTTCAACAACAGTTAAAATCGTACATGGTGAACTGATCTAAATAACATCGTACCAGTGTACGCGGGGCGTGAGGGGGGACGCATCGATACAAGTTTATTGCGGCTCAGTCATAGAGTACTATTATATAGGATGAAATAGAGAGCCCTCTTGTCAGATTTTTTGGTACCTCAGTTGTTACTACTGCCATCTGATAGACCGCTCCTGAATTAATCCATATAGGTACATACCAATAGCTAGTATAGCATGCATGTCCATATAGGTATATGTATACACATACCTATAGCTAGTATAATATATGAGCAAGATGTTTAAATGCGTAGTGTTAGACAGCGAAATTCAAATTTTATTACCTACGTTTTTTGCAAATTGTACGTCAGTATCAGGTTTTATCTTGATCAGAATTTGATTCGCGACTATAACAAGTACGTATTTACCGAATTATAATCATAACAATCAAATAAATCTTTCTTAGTTAGATTTCTACCATAAGCACTTTTTCATAAGAAATTTGTTCTCATGGTACAAATTAATCTAACTTAGAAAGATGTATTGATGATTCTAATGGTTATAATTCTATAAATACGTACCTGTTATAGTCGCGAATCAAATTTTGATCCAGATACAACCTGACACTGACCTGAAAATTGCAAAAAAACGTAAGAAAACAGAGTCTGTGATGTGAGGTGTAATCTCAACAGAAAAGGCGAGGAGAACGAAGCTCAACTACACACACTATCTGGAGTATTACAAACTCGAACAAAACAGAATATTTATAATATCACAAAATGGAATAAAATCCAGTGTTGCCAGTCGGGTCATGTCAAAAATTACCTGAAATATAAAAAAATGTAACCTTTTTGTTTAAAAAATAACCTTTCATATTTTTGGACTGGAAAGGTAGGTATTGTAAGTTGATAGAATAGAATAGTGTCATATTTTTGTCTAATAATTAGTAATAGATCTGTAATTATTACAGTAGGTTTATCTCATGGCAGAATCGATCGATGGAAATTGGCGGCAAAAATAGTTTAGACTACTAAAATCGACCAATTATTCAATTAATCAAATTCCGATTCGTTATTATTGCAATATTGGCGACATTAATGATAATAATGGTTTTAATTGCATGCAATCAAAATATATTACAACAATCATATTTAATTTCATAAGTTTACCAGCGACCCGCCCCGGCTTCGCACGGGTGCAATGCTGATCACTATCACTACATAGTATAAAACAAAGTCGCTTCCCGCTGTCTGTCTGTCTCTATGTATGCTTAGAACTTTAAAAATAAGCAACGGATTTTGATGCGGTTTTTTTTTAATAGATAGACTGATTCAAGAGGAAGGTTTATATGCATATAATACATGCATAATATAGTAGAGAAACACTGATAATTTTAGAGCCATTATTTCTCTTAAAAAGTATAGGATAAAAAATGGTTATTGTGGGTTATCCCTAAGAGATAGACATATGCCATCGCGGACTTTTTTGTAGACCTTTTTAAGGTGTACAATACTGTAGTACATTATTTTGATCTATCTCGTAGGGTTAAGCCAGCGTTTGCAATGTAAGCGTAATAAAATGTGTTTATTTACGACATTACATTAGAAACCTCTAAAATTATCAGTGTTTCTCTACTATATTATGCACATATTATACATATAAACCTTCCTCTTGAATCACTTTATCTATTAAAAAAAACCGCATCATATAGTGATAAATACAACGTGTAACGTTAAATGCGCAAAACCTCAGACACCCCAACTGATTTTTAATTCAATTGACCTATTTCAGAAAGAAAATAAGTCATTAAAAACAATTAAAAGGTTTTATGTGCTGTTTTAGTTTACTGGCCATTCTGATCGTTTCTTGTGTCTGCGACGACGCTTTACCGAGGGAGGAGTCGTCACCAGGCCGCTGCGCCGCGCTGACATTGGCTTGCTTGACCTATTAATAAATAGACACGGCAACGTTTTTAATGAAGATTTTTTGAAAAATGTGACCTATATTAAAAAGTGGTTCAATTAATTCTGCTCGTTATTCTGATCAAACTATTTTCAGGTTTTGCGCATTTAACGTTACACGTTGTATACAGTCTACAGACTGACTATTGTATATTCTGAAATATACAAGTACGATATTGTCAAAAATTATACGCGAATTCATAGCGCCTAATCTTTCATACGAAGGAGCTTGTAAATTTAATAAATACACTACCACTTTATGTTAAATCTTTTAATATACCTATGTCACTTCTTGTTTTACTACTCCATTTACGACGGTACTAATTATCATATTGATAGCGTGTCTTTCCCTTCCATTAATTAATTAAGACATTGGATCACGTCATATTTTAATTTTAAATGAAAAATTATCCATTCGATATTGGCAATCGGTAATATAATTCTACATTACCATTATTATTTTTGACATTCGATTCACTTTCGCTTTTTGTTAAATATATGGTTGGAGAGAGCCAACTTGAAGAAAAAAAATAAGTGCCCTAGTTATTGGCAAGGTGCTCATACCCCTAAGAATATGATTGTTCATAAAGGTCTGTAGTTTTAGTTCTACTACTGCTAACGAAGCTTACCAACATGAAAAATTCTAAAACGAGCGTTCCGTTTCAAGTTGCTTTTTTTGTAAAAAATTAAAAAAATATTCTACAAATTCCGAAAAATCACCTAAAGTAACCTTTTCATTAGTGTAACCTAAAAGTAACCAATGCAGTTCAAAAATCACCTAAAAGGTTACAAAAGTAACCTTCTGGCAAGACTGATAAAATCTACATAAAGATGCGCATACGCAAGTCGTAGCCACCATTTTGTGATAATGACAACAGACCAGGACCACAGACAATGTTGATTTTTTGACGTTTTTCGTTGAATTCTGTTTTGTGAGCATCGAATGCAATAATCTATTTTTTTTAAATATAAAAACATTTTTGGTACTCCAATTAAAACAATTTTTGACAATCTAGTTCAAAGAAACAAAGAAATAAAAAACCTTATAATTAGTCTATTTGCGATTTGAATGCCATCTCACGGACTTGAATGCACTAATGTGACTTATTTCCAGGAACGGTGTAATAGATGGCGCTAGTATCTTTCAAATATTAAGCCACTACGTTATTGTCCCCCCCTGGGCTCAGTATACGATGAATGGCGGCGAGTGCGCACGCAATTTTAGGTACCTAATAATTCTGTTTCGCAAAGTTACTATTATTCGTATATAATGTTCTTGAGAACCCTTTCTATCAGTTTTAATTTTGTTTATGCAGCTTTAGAAAAGTCCGATAAAGGAAATGGATTATTGAAACAGAGCAGCGTGGTAGACATAATATTAATCATCCAAAGATTATCAATGAAGATATCGTTCGTAGTGTTATAGATCACGTTGAAGCATTTTCCCCTGTAGAATCACACTACACTCGCCAAAAATCAAGTAAAAAATATCTTGAGGCCTCTTTATCCTTCCCAAAAATGTTCAAGTTATATAACGAATGGTTTGATTCTAATAAATACTCTTCAAAAGCGACTACGGTGAGACAATACCGAGATATCATTAATAAAAATATCAATATTGGTTTTCATAAACCCAAAAATATGTTTGTGAACAATGCCACATTTATGAAAATAACAAGGAAGTTACACAGACAGATAAAGAGAAGCATGAAGAGCATTTAAAAGAAAAAGAGAAAGCTAGGAAAATGAAAACACAAGATAAAGAATCAGCGTTAAAAAATAATGAAATCCTTACAGCAGCATTTGATCTTCAAAAGTGCCTTAATGTAACTCACGGGAACGTTAGTACTTTTTTATTATAAACGGAAACTTTCTTTGTATAATTTCACAATATTCAATCTGGGATCTCGTCAGGGTTATTGTTTTTCATGGCATCAACAGACAGCAAAGAGAGGCGCTAATGAAATTTCCAGCTGTGTTTTCAAGTTTATAGAGGATACGGTGGGTAATGGTGTCAAAGATTACCGGTTCTGGTCAGACCACTGTGGAGGCCAAAATAGAAACAGAATTGTATTCTTAATGTATATGTTAGCTAGTTCGAAGTTTGTTATAGATATTAGTCATCGCTTTCTAGTAGTGGGTCACACTCAAAATGAAGGCGATAGTGTGCACGCTTTAATTGAAAGACAGACGAAAGATAAGATGCTTTATACGCCTGATCAATGGTATACAGCCTTTAGATTTGCCAAATCCGATGTAAAGCCATACAAAGTTACTGAAGTGTCTCAGGATTTAATTAAAGACTTTAAGTCAAAGCTAAAACTTATAAACAACTGGACAACTACCAACGATGGATCAAAAATGCCTTGGAATAAAGCAACGGAAGTACTAGTTAAAGCGGAATATCCATTTAGGCTGTTTTATAAAACGAGTTACCAAGATGATGCTTACAAGTGGATAGATTGTGTAAAGAAACCTAAAGCTACACGAAATCGAAGAGAGTTAAATATTGATATAGATAATATTTCCTTAGCTTATCAGACACTCATTCCTATTGACCAAAATAAGCACAAAGACTTGATGGATCTTTGTAAGACACTGGTAATTCCTAAGGAGTATCATTTATTTTTTAATAATTTGCTTTCAACGAACTCTAATGCAGCTAACGACAGCGATTCTGACTGATCTCTAATTTGTTAAACCTTATATTTTTTGAGCATTAGAAAGGCCTAGACTGTTTTGTTATTAATTTCTATTATTTTTATTAATATTGTTTAACGTAAGTTACATTGATAATTTGTTAAATGTTGATTTGTTTTTACTTGTAGCTTTAGTAAGGCTACTATGTTAAAAATATATTCGTACTTAATTATAGCGAAAAATAGGAATTTCATTTATTTTTTAATAAATTAATTGATTTCAACTAATTCTAATGGATCTAACGACAGCGATTCTGACTGATTTCTAATTTGTAAACCTTATAACTATTTTTTGAGCATTAGAAATGCCTAGACAGTTACGTTATTAATTTCTATAATTTTTATTATTGTTTAACGTAAGTTACCATTTTTAGTTCTTATTATTTTTTTTGACCTACTAAAGAAGTACCTGTTTTAGTTTTTATTTTGATTGATTGTTTGTTGTTTTTTATGAAACTTTAATGATGGAACATTGATATTTTTTTTAATAGTGATTTGTTTATGTTGTAGCTTTTAGTAAAGCTATTATGTTAAAAAGATATTCCTACTTAATTATGGCGAAAAATACATTGTGATTCTTCAAAATGAGTTGTTTTTGGTTTATGATTCTTGTTCTTCTTCCTAGTTTTTATTAATCCCACATATCTTAACCCTCTATGACTCATAAGCTGGGATTTATTTGATTTTTTGGATTAGAGAAGATTACAAAAAAATAAAATACACGTGTTTCTGGATTTTCATTATTTTTAATTATTTGGGAAGAAAATTACAAAACTTGCAACAATCACTTTTACCAACAAAAACAAAATAAAATATGAAAGTGTTGAAAAATAACGTTACAAAATAAAGTTCAAACACTCTCCTCTCCAATTTATCAATATAATACACAAGACACGAGCAGAACAATTTTTTATATATTTTTTAAATCACAGTGAACCGCCACGTTTCGTGGCTAAATACCGACTGTCGTAACGCAAATCTCAATTTGTAACAAGAATCGCCGTCTAGTCGTATTTTTTGGTACTAGTTCATTAGTTCGGAGTGTAGACTACGAGTTACAGTGCGCGATTACGTTATGAAATCAATTATTTTAAATTTCGAAGCGTTTGTACGGTATGTTACCTACAGTCTACACTGAGCTATAAAGGGTTAAGGTATTACAAAAAAATACTAATAAAAAACCTCGGTAAATTACATTGGTCCAGTATACGTTGAGGTTTCAAATGTTAACATTGCTAAGTACTTTCCTAGTATAATGAGTCAAGTGATATAATTTCAACATTTTATTATTAAGTGATGGACAACGTACATGAATATAACTGGTAGTTAAACCATTTCACTATTGAGTCCCGCAGGCGTATACCCAGTCATGTATGTACAGTGGCCTCCAAAAGTCCATAGGCATTCTCACAAAGCATTAGCTTGACGTTTAGTTTGACTTACGACCTTCTATTTTCAAGAATAGACACATGTATCATTATTGTCGTCAACAAGTGATTGTACTTCATAATTTCAACGTTAAATCACAAGTCAAGGTGGCCTAGCGGCTAAGTGCCTGCAGATAGATGCGCGAATCAGTAAGCCGTGAGTTCGAATCTCAAAATGAAGTCACTTTAGTATTTTGTTACAGCTGCCTAATTTCACTTTTTTTTTTGTTTCAGAGGAATACTGTAAGTCTCTGGATCAAAAGATACGAGGCAGAGAAAGGCCGAAGTGGAAGGCCGGCGCTTATTAGCGAGGCACAGCGACGACATATGGTGGGCGAGCATGAATTTAATGGATTCACACCAACGAGACACTTTGCTGAACTATTCGACACCTCATTTTTAACTTTAGCTGTTATATTTAATAATTGTATTGATCGTGGTGAGTTTCCTGATCTTATGAAACATAGTAAAATCATACCATTGTTTAAATCGGGTAGTACATCAGACCCTACTAATTATAGACCTATTTCAGTACTACCTACCTTTAGTAAAATTTTTGAAAAGCTCATTTTAAACCAAATGCAAGGATTTTTTAACAAAAATAAATTACTGCATAACAAACAGTTCGGTTTTACAAGGGGTCGTTCAACTACTGATGCCGGAGTTGAACTTTTAGGACATATTTATAATGCATGGGAGGACAAATGCGATGCTTTGGGCATCTTTTGCGATTTGTCCAAGGCATTCGATTGTGTTCTTCATGAAACCTTAATCAGGAAACTTCACTACTACGGAATTCGGAACGCCTCTCTGGATCTTCTTACTTCTTACTTAAGTGATAGGATTCAGAGAGTTGATGTTAACGGAAAAAGGTCACCCGGATCTGTAGTAAAAATGGGGGTCCCCCAGGGCTCAATTCTTGGCCCATTTTTATTTCTTATTTATATAAATGACTTGCCTTACCTCATAAGGGATGAACATGATATAGTGTTGTTTGCAGATGACACTTCACTTTTATTTAAACTCAAACGTCAGCAGCTGGTTACTGACAATATAAATAGTGCCCTCGCAAAAGTAGTTAACTGGTTTAATGTTAATAACTTACTTCTTAACGGAAAAAAAACGAAATGTATTAAGTTTACGATACCAAATGTTAGACAAGTAGAAACTAGTGTTCTCATAAAGGGTGAAGAGTTAAAACCCGAAAATACCACAGTATTCTTAGGCATAACTTTGGATGCCAAGCTTCAATGGGGCCCCCATATAGATAAATTGTCAAAAAAGCTTAGCTCTGCAGCATACGCCGTTAGGAAAATTCGTGACTTAACTGATTTAGAGACAGCCCGTTTAGTTTACTTTAGTTATTTTCATAGTGTGATGTCGTACGGTATTCTGTTGTGGGGAAATGCCGCCGATATTCAGACAATTTTTATTTTACAAAAAAGGGCAATTCGTTCCATTTATAAATTAAGTCCCAGACACTCCCTCAGAGACAAGTTTAAAGAGATTAATATAATGACTGTGCCTTCTCAGTACATTTATGATAATCTTTTGTATGCACATAAAAATATTAATCTGTTTAAAAAATACAGTGATATCCATAATATAAATACTAGGAACAAACACAAATATGTTGTTCCTACAACAAGGCTCAAGAAAATAGGTGGCTCGTTTAGATGCCAATGTATACGTTTTTATAATAAACTTCCTAGCCACATTCAAGAACTAAGCATTAATAAATTCAAATCTTTTATTAAGCTAAAACTATGCCAGAAAGCCTATTATACTGTAAAAGACTATATTGAGGACAAAAAAGCTTGGGATTGAGCTGCTCCAATAGGTCTAGACAGTGAATGTTGTTTATTTTTTATTTTGCTGATTTACACTTTTGTTTTTTTAAATACATATCTATTTATATACAGAATGACATGAACATTTACTGTTTAAAGTCTTATATTATTTTAATTATTGTGAATGTGAGGACTATGTGGATCATTGTTTCCGTTTTAATCATGGTCTGGCAGTTTGAGTGGTGTATGCGGTCTACACAAATGTCCTGTCCTTGGTATTGCTCGTCGAATCGTTGAGCTCCTTAAGTTCTGAGTTGAGCTGCACGGTTACTGACGAATGCGTGCACTGACTGCACAGGTCCACTCAGTGTGGTTCTTTCCTCAAAAGACCACTTCAGACACCAATCTACATGGTCCTCAAAGATTATATCCGGATTTTTATATACACATTGACATTGATGAATTTTATATAAACAATGACATGGATATTTACTTTGTAAAGTATCTTATTTTTATTATTATTACTGTGAGTGT
Organism: Eremobia ochroleuca; assembly: GCA_949629135.1. Lineage (NCBI taxonomy): Eukaryota > Metazoa > Arthropoda > Insecta > Lepidoptera > Noctuidae > Eremobia > Eremobia ochroleuca. The sequence goes on along the minus strand of OX451389.1, from coordinate 530,053 downwards.
GAAGACTATGTGGGTCATTTCTTTTTTTAGGTTTTCCTTCTTAGTTAGTTTTAATCATGATCTGGCAGTTTGAGTAATTTATGCGGCCTACCCAAATGTCCTTTCATTGGTATTGTTCGTCGAATCGTAAGGCTCCTCAAGTTCTGAGTTGAGCTGCACGATTTTTGACAAATGCGTGCACTGACTGGACAGGTCCGCTCAATCTGTGTGGTTCTTTACTCAAAAGACCATTTCAGACACCAATCTACATGGTCTTCACATTATCTGACCAAGATTATGTCTGGACTTTAAAAGAGACTGTGACCTCTGAGTTTGTTTCGGCCTTTCTTCTCAGAGTAGTCAGATAGGAAATGCCGACCTCATCTAGTTTAAAAAAATATGATTGACATGTAAAAGTGTTTGTACAAACCTACTTACAGAAAATAAATCATTTATCATTTATCATTTATCATCGTAAACTCTTCGCCGTGCCCTCCACGCTGAAGGCTTGCACAGAAGACCAGCTAAGAAGCCCTTGTTGACACAACGATATAAACAAGAACGATTACGTTTCGCACGGGATTATTTAGATTTTGACTGGAATACTACCATATTTTCAGATCAAAAGACATTTAAATCCAGCCATAAGGGTAGGCTTCATTTATGGTGCAAGGATAACACTCGCTGGTGTGATAAAAACGTATGCCCTAATGCAGAGTCAGGTCGAATTGCGATTAATATGTAGGGATGGATGAGTGCAGCAGGGCCAGGAGAACTAGCTTTTATGTAGTTATACAAAATATTAATATCTAAATGTTTTGTTTTTTATAATTAGACGGTGTAACTAAATATTTAGTAATATTAGCATATCCGTATTATTTAATGACCTTAAACAATTGAGGTTTACTTTCAATCTTCTTTTCGTCAAGAAAATGAAAAATTAAGCTATTACCTCAATACATTTATTGTGACGTTACATTAAAAAAAACATGTTTATAAATCTAAATCATATATTACTTTTCAATAAACTTTACTGAATACCGATACCTCTAATAAGTGGGTATCAACAATTATATTTGTGTTATTAGAACATCCTTTCCTTGTTATGTTATTATGAATTGACTAAGTGGGTATACAACAAAAAATCTTATGAACGGTTACAAGAGAACTTCTTTTTATCTAAGTAGGAATGTGACGTCACAATTATTGTCATCAAAATTGTTAATTTTATAAATAAATAAAACGAATAAACATTTTTGTTATGATTTAGCACGACTATTTTAGTTCCAACTTCCAAAACCGAAAAAATAAATTAAATATCACATAAATACTTAAATAATAATACAATAACTAATATTTGCTTCTTATAAAAATGATAATAAGCATGAATACATTATAAATAAACATAAACCTAATAAGTTTTTACTTAACATTATTATGGTTTCAAAGAAACAAAAAAAACGGCTAACAATAATAATTCAGATTCGAACTCAGACCTCATTGATCGTGAACCTGTTGCTTGCCGCAAATAGCTAGCAGCATATATTAGAAGCTTGCGAATTTTAGCAATGCTATGGTAAGAACAGACGCGTATTGTAAATGCAACAGAAATATCATGCTATTTCGTCTATTACGACGACAGTTCATTAGTGTGTGTTATCTGCGGAATGTTGAGACATCACTCGCACACGCACTGACTGTATCGCGCTCGTACTGTTCATGGCAATGTGAACTTTAGCGTGCTTATGGACTTCTGAGCGTTTACTGTACATACATAAAATGTCATTTAAAAACAAAAATCAGCAAAATCATTTTATACCAAAGGAAGAGCTTACAATTTTTATTAAAAAAACATTTACTTTATTTCGAATTAATTTGATTTCATTAAAATATAAACGATTTGCCTTCAAATCACTCTCCTATAAAATAACTATAATGTCAGTTGACTCATTATACTTAGGAGGTATCGATATAAGGTACAAAAAGCAGGTATAAAATGTGGATAATCGATTTTAAAAAAGGACAGATAACTGCAAAGGTAAATATCCCGATATCCGCCATTATGATGTGACAAACACCCAGTGCCATCTAGCGGATACGTTTCTGGCAATATTCCCCATTCAAAAAAAATTTTTTTGCGCGCCAAATAAATATTTGTATGTATAAATAACTCTTTACAATGTCGTTACGTAAAGGAGACGGATACGCTTTCATACAATTTTGGGCCTGGATGTAAAAAGATGAAATTGGTGTCAATTGATAGCTACTATATTAACAAACAATCACTAAAAATTTTGTAGATTTTGGCAATTTGAGAGCCGAGATTAAAGAGATTTAGGAAAAGTGAGGTTACGTAACAATCTGTACTTAACAGCCGATTTTTGAAGTGGGATTGTCATTTTTTACCGGACTGCCGAAGGAGGGGCCATAATTTACACAACGATCGACGATCCAATGCCAATCAATATCCAATCGGTAGGTCGTTCGTAGAAACCAAAATAACAAGTCCAAGTTCAACGTTTAAGCGGGGTTCTCCGTGTCCGGTATGGTAGCAAGGCAAGGGTCGTACAAGAAGGAAGATCAAAAGTCCGTAGGAAAGCAGGGGTCGAAGAAAATATCAATAAAAGTATGGGAGGAAACACACTCAAAACGCACACGCACTAGACGATACGAACGAGTGTCGATGTCATGTCATGCATGGGTTAGCACAAGTTAAAAATACAATAATCGATTAGTAAACGTAAATTGATTTATCTTAATTATGTAGATATTTAATTAGTTTAGGCTCTTAATACTTTCATTCTAAGAGATTTAATTATTTTAATTGAACTAATTAACTGGTGATAGCATTTTTGTAAACAGTATGAACTCTGTAACCTTAATCGATTATAATTGAATCGATATTCCAATTACTTCGTAACCCTAAGTTAATTATTGGATTTCTCATTTTCCAGATTGTAAATTGAGTTGATTTTTCACATTTTGAAATAGAAAAATATAACTTTTTTTTAACCCATACCTCAACTTATTACAATCAGGCCCAGAAATCCCCGTCTCCTTTGTTTACTTACATGAAAATATCATAATGGTGTACTTACTATATGCATTTTTAATTGGAATATCGCTTAACATAATGTGTGTGATTTTATTTTTAGTGAAACACGAACAAGTCGTGTTAGTATGACCCAACTATTAGTGTATAGTAACTATAAAAAGGAAACCCAACAGCTTCGCCGGGAGTTCTTAAATAGTCATAGAGAAATTGCAGCAGGTATAACAAATTCACCCAAGCACGTGAACATAGCAAGCTAATGTGGAAAAGGGTTGCAGAGAGAAGATAGTATCAGGTTGGCACAAAAGTAATGAGACACTTGGTTTATGTTTCATATTTTTTATTATTATTACAATACAAAAAGCTTAGTCAATGATGTAATCACCATTAGCATCTAAGACTTCTTGCCAACGATCCGGCAAAGTTTGGATGCCTTTCGCCCAGTGGCTGTGCCTCGAAAAAGTTGTTCAACTCCGCCTCTACATCAGGGAAATCATTAAATTGTTTACCCCGCAAATGTTGTTTCAGGACTCTAAACAAATGATAGTCTGATGGGGCGAGGTCTGGGGAATAAGGTGGGTGGGGTATCGTCTCCCTTTTTTTTTTTTTTTTTTTTTCGCTGAGAAATGACATTACGCATCTCCGCTCCGTCGGGGGACGGAACGGAGTATGTGGGACTCCCTGCCAGAGCGGCAGTATACCCACTAAAACTCAGCGGTGTTCCCTCATCGCCTTGATGGGGGGTCATGGGAATCCGGCTCAGCCTTTGCGTCCACAATCCCCCCGGCGCCTGCCCGCCTAGCTGGCGGGCCCTGCATGTCCCCCCGGGTGGGGGGCTACGGGATGGGTCGGGAACACCTGGCCATTCCCGTCTGGCACTGGTGGAAGCCTGTGCAATGCAGGCGAGGGTGATACCCCCGCACCCGTCGCCTGCTGGCTTCCACCTGGGAGGAGTCGGAGATGACTGTCATACTGACGTCTTCTTCGACCCCTCCTCCGCCTTCGGAGCGGCGCCGCGAGAGGGTCTTCCTCCCGCACGCGCTCCGCCGCCTCCTTCTGGGACATGACGTGTTCGCAGAAGGAGGCGACTGCCGCCCAGGACCCCTCGTCCCCCAGCATGGCGTTGACAAGGCCGGGGAGCGAGAGGTCCGTTCCGATCGCCGCGATGAGACTGCGGCGCGGCCCAGACCACGACGGGCACACCTCGAGAGTGTGCTGCGCCGTGTCCTCCGCCGCGCCACAGCCGTGACACGTCGGCGTCTCCTCTCGTCCGATCCGGTGCAGGTACGATCCGAAACAACCGTGTCTGGACAGCACCTGCACCAGACGGAAGGAGAGGAACCCATGCGGCCGCTCGAGCCAGTCCCGCAGGACCGGCCTAATCGCGTCGAGGGTTCGGCGGCCGAAGGCTGCGGTGGCGAGGTCCCCCGTCCAATGGACGATGATGGCGTCCCTCGCCTCCCGCCGGACGGCCTCCCGCTCTTCCGGGGCGATGCGTTCTCCTCTCGCCCTCCGCCCCGCCGTCCATTCATATACTCTGGCGAGCACCCACGCCTCGAGTTCCCAAGGCGGGGTACCAGCCAGAGCACATGCCGCTGAGAAGCCGACCGTGCGGTAGGCCCTCGCCACCCGCTGGGCTATAGCCCTTTGGGGGGCCCGCAATGCGGCAGCGTTCTCCCTCCTGCGGAGGGAGTCCTCCCAAATAGGAGCCCCATAAAGGGCCATACTCCTCAAGATGCCGGCATAGAGTTGCCGGCATCGCGCGCTGGGCCTCCCCAAGTTGGGCAGTAGCCACGAGAGGGCACCCGCAGTCTTCAGCAGGCGCGTCGACAGCCCGCTGAAATGCGGGCCGAAACGCCACCTGCTGTCGATTACAAGACCCAGATATTACATCTGGGCCTTCACCTCGATTCGGACGCCCTCCACAAAGATATGAGCGTCTGGTGGTTGGCGCTGCCGAGGCCCGTGGAAAAACACGGCCTCGGTCTTGTGCAGCGCCACCGTCAATCCTAGGCGGCGGATCCTCCCTGCGACTAAGGATCCGCCCGCTGAGGCCAAGTTGGCCGCCTCCCTGAAACTCTCCCCCCGGGCGGTGAGGAGAGTGTCATCCGCGTAGCAGACGACACTCGTGCCTCGGAGGAGAGTTCCCCGCAAGAGCCAGTCGTAGCCGACGTTCCAGAGGAGAGGTCCTACGACTGACCCCTGTGGAACCCCGGCCTCGGCTGCGTACCGCCGGACTTGGCCAGCCCTGTTCACGAGGACGATCGCCCGATCCTCCAGGTAGCTGGCCAGTAGACGCCGCATGTATTGAGGCACCCCGTGGAATCGGAGCGCCTCTAGGATGGTGCTGTGGGGAACAGAGTTGAAGGCGTTGGCTATGTCGAATGACACCGCCAACAATCCATCCCCCGCTTCCATCGCCTCCTTCACCTGGCCCTTAAGGCGGGCCAGCGCGTCCACCGTGGAACGCTCAGCTCGAAAACCGAACTGAGCGTCCGACAAGTCCGGCCCCACATTCCGGAGATGGCCCTTTAGGCGGGTAGCGATTATCCCCTCGAACATTTTGCCGACCTCATCGAGCAGGACGATGGGTCGGTATGCCGAGGGGGAGTCTGCCGGGCGGCCCTCCTTGCGAAGGAGGCACAATTGCCCCTCCTTCCACGGTTTCGGGAACCTCCCAGATGCAAGACATGCGCTAAAGAGGTTCCGAAACCGCTCCTCCATTTGAGTGGCGGCAATTGCCACCACCCTCGCCGGGATACCGTCGGGGCCCGGAGCCGTCTTCTTGGCGCGGATATGCACAATCGCCGCGCTGAGTTCCGACTCCGTGACAGGAGGGGCCTCCTCTTCCTCCTCAGCTGGCCGAGCTATCCCCCGCGGAGGGTCCATCACTGGCGGGGTGAAGTTGTCCCTGCTCGGGAACAGGGACTTAACCACCCCATCCAAGAATGAGGGCTCCAGGGTCTCGGCCACCGGGGGACCAAAGGGGCGCAGCTTGTTGCGCGCCGCCTTGTATGGCCTCCCGTAGGGATCGCTGTCGAGACCCTCCAGCATCTCTTTTCTCGCCGAGTCCCTAGCGTCGGCGATGGCCCGCTCGAGAACCAGCTTTGCCTCTATGTACACCTCATAGAGGTGGTCCTCGTGGGCGTGGTCTCGACGACGCCGCCGCCGGCTCCGCGCGTAGGCCCTCCTAGCCTCCACGCACGCCGCTCGAAGCCCCTCCAGCTCCACCGACCACCAGTACACCGCCCGATTGGGCAGCGGTCGACCGGACCGAGGCATGCTAAAATTGCACACCTCGGTCAGAGACTCCCTCAGGTGTCCCGCCACGGTGTCCACGTCCAAGCCAGCGGAAGGCGGCGAAAGCCAGTCCTGGATAAACGCCGCCTCCGCCGCCGCCTCCCTGTCCAGGCGGGTGAGAGCCCACCGTGGGAACGCTGACCGCCCCGAGAGGGGCCGCGTCTCTCCGGGGCCACCGGTGGAGATGTCAAACCGCACATAGCGGTGGTCCGACATGGTCTCCACCAGATTCACCCGCCAGTTCAGCACGCGCGCGGCCAACGCAGGGGTGGCAAAAGTGACGTCCACTATCGAGCCACCCTGCCGCCGCACGCATGTCTGGACGTTTCCTCTGTTGAGGAGAGAGAGCCCAGAGTAGGCTGCCCACATCTCCACTGCCCGCCCGCGAGGGTCAGTGGCCGGGTTGCCCCAGGTCACCGACTTGGCATTCAGGTCTCCCAATACGGAGACCTGACGTGGCGCCACCCTGCCGACCACGGCGGCCAGGGCTCCGAGATAGTTCTCGAAGTCCTGGAGAGGGCGGTTTGGGGAGAAATAGACGCCCACGAGGGCTACCTCTCCCCACGCGGCGGCCACGTATCCCGGTCCCCTCTCTAATAGCGAGAGGGGAGGGTAGTCTGTGGAGGACCGCGCCGCTAGTGCCACCAAGCCGTCCTCGTCACCCAGCCAGCTGCCGGGGATCGAGTAGGGCTCGGCGACCACCGCTACGTTCACCGACCACTCAGCCATGGCCTGCACCAGCAGGTCCTGGGCCGCTCTGCAATGGTTGATGTTCGCCTGGAGGATGCGGTGATTGGAAACCATTATTCCGACATCGCAGCCCCCTCCTCAGGTACCGCCGCTGGAGCTGGAGTTACAGCGGCGGCGACAGCGGCGGTGGCGGCGGCAGGGCGAACCTGCGCCGGCACTATGCCCTTCCTCGCGGGTGGCTGGCAGCTCCTGCCCCCCATCCTGTGCCCTGCGGGGCGGCCACTGGCAGCACACGCCGGGCAGTGTGGCGTGGCGGCGCTGCATGTGGCACTCCTGTGTCCCTCCTGTCCGCACTGGAAGCAAGACTCTCCCCAGTCGGACTTGGAGGGACATGTAGATCGGGTGTGGCCCGGCGCGAAGCACTTGAAGCACCGCGCAGGCTTGTCCTCAAGCGGCCGGACCACAGCCGAGCTGAAACCCACGAGCAGCCGTCCCTTGGTTGCCTTAAGGGCGGCCGCCGCCACGGCGACTGGGCACTCGACGCGGATGGCGCCCATGCCGCGGCGGCCGGGCCTGATGGCTCCCCCCTTCACCGCGCTAGCGCTGCAGCCTCCCGCAGCGGCAACGGCCGCCACCACATCCTCTTTGGTGACCGAATCGTCCATATCGATCACCTCCAAGGATGCGGTCTTGACAGGTCTGGCGACCGTCGCCACATCAGCGATGACCTCTTGCAACTTTGTTGCAAAGAGGTCCGCGTTTGCGCCGCGCTGCTCCCCCCCGAACTCAAAAATTCGGGCTCCGGCCTGGGTGCGGCGGCACGTAATGTTGCCGATCCCCAGCCGGGAGGGATCCGCGTTAGCACGAGCCCGTCTTAGGACGGACTCGTACGTTTCGCCCCGCTCCGCGGCCTCCGGGGTGATGGTCACGACGACCGCCGCAGTTTTGGGAGGAACCAACTTCCTCCCGCCCGCCGGAGCCTTCTGGGCTGCCGAAGCAGTCGCAGCGGGCTTGGGCTTTTTGGCCTTTCTTCCCCTGCCCACTTCCGTCCACGCCTGGTTGGACGGGGTGGTGGAGGGAAGCATGGCGTCCTCCCGCTGCGTGTTCTGGGGGGCTGCCGAAGTGGCAGACGCTCCCTCCGCGCTTGTGGTGGGGGTTTGAGGAGCCACAGTGCTCCTCTTGCCCTTCCCTTTGCCCTTGGAGGGCTTCGGGGCCTGGGTCTGCGCACCCGATGGCGGGTCTCCCACCGGCCGCGGAGGTATGGGTACCGGCTCCGTCGGTGGCGGACTCTTATCCGCCGCTAACGGCGGGCGGAGCCGCTTTTCCGGCAAGAGCCGGTCCTCGATTCCCGCGAGGCAGCCTCTGATGAAGGCCCTCTCCTCCATGACAACCCTGCGGATTATTTCCTCAAGGTTGCCAGATGAGGAGGAGCCTCCCTCTGCCGGACCAGGGACAGGGGCAGGCGCAGGTTGGGCGTGCCGGGCCGTGGCCTCAGCCAGCTTCTGGTGCAGCTGGCTGACCTCCAGCTGCAGGCGATCCACCTTCGCCTGCAGCTGCCGCGTCTCGTCTGTGGCCGTGCGCTGCACCAGCTCGGTGACGATGCCGTGCATGCTCACAGCCCGGCATTTGAGGGCCTTCTGAAAGGTCCCCTTCAAGTTCGAGGACTTGGAGGCGACCTCCAGTACCTCCTCCTGGTCCTGGAGCGCCACGCGCTCCAGCTCCGTCAGGGAGTGGTCGGCGTACAGCACTGTGGATGTGCCATAGCCAGACCTTGACCGGGCGATTTGCGCCTGGCGCTCCTTGGCAGCGACCCTCTCCTCCAGGTCTTGCTGGAGTTGCACTCTTTTCCCGAGGTTAAGCTGGCGCTCGGCGTCCACCAAGCCCACATCGTGGGTTGAGGCCGTGTTAGAAGTCGAAGCCTTTTTGGACTTCGACTTCCTTCCGGCCGACTCCGAGGAGCCCTCGGACCCGAGCCTCAGATAGGCCCTCTTTCTCTTGAGGCGGTCGTTTTCGGCCGCCGACGTATCCATATTGGAGTCGTCGGAGTCCGACAACTCGTCTGGCCTGCTAAACAGGCTGGCCGCAGATGGTGCGCGGTCAGCTTCCGACGCCAAAGCGTCGCCGGCGTGGCCCTGAGAGGAGCCGTTGGATTGACCCTGAGAAGGGCCGTGGGGTTGGCCCTGAGAAGGGCCGTTTGAATCGCCCTCGGAAGGACGATTCGAAATAAAACGCCCAGAGGCGTCACGTACGGGTTTTTTCGTCATATTCGCAGACGACCGCGTTGATATCTGCGAATCACAGCGCACTTTAGCCGCCGGTCTGCCACTCCGTTACGGTGGTCAGACACGGCGTTGCCCGGGGGAAACTGCGTGGAAGTATGCGCTGTGGGGGATCCCCCGGGGTATCGTCTCCCTGCCCAAGTTCTCCAACTGTCGGCGAACGGCGGATGCGACGTGAGGTCGAGCGTTATCGTGTAGTAAAACTACATTGACGGGGCCGCTACTCCATGCTTACCCCGCCATGCTCTTTGAACTTTATATGAATGACAGGTAATTTTTTACGAATACGTTTTTATTGCTATACGAATCGAGTTCAAATTCAAGAAACGGCATGTTCACGGCCATATAGGATATTTTGAAGTTTAGATTATATTCAGTATATCTTATTAAAATAAGTATGTACCTATTAGGTATTCATGTTAAATTAATTTGCATGTCCTAAACAGGCAAAATATGGACTGTAAAAAAATTGGTTTCTACAAAAAAATGATTCTTATTCATTCAAAGGCTACAAGCTACATGCGCGGTCCTATTCTGAAGCTCTTGCATTCATTTAGTAAAATCACACAGCTAACCTATCCGAGTCAGGATGCACCAGTTTTGGACAACATGGAGACCGCATGAGCATGGGTTTGGATGGTTACAGTGGACTGGTTACCTTCTTTTTTTTCGTGTGGAAATCCTAATGGATGTCCAACACCCTCGGGTGGGTGGAGGGGTCTGTCAGACTCGTACTGACTAAAACCACACGGTGTTCTACTGCTACCTTTAGCTGGGGTGCTGGAGTGCTTGCGCATTTCGTCATGCTCCCCGGCCACGTTTTGGCCCGCATGAATCCATGTGGACCCCGTCACCCTCAGTGGCCGTTAACAGCCACCATTCCTCTAGAGAGAGGTGCGCGCGGAACACGGCGCGCCGGTCTCGGGTCTTTCACTGTTCAGGCAACCAACTCTCCATGTCTGTTAGCTGCAGGCCTCACACTAAGGCGGCCGGAGATCGTTCCGCATCCTCCGGCACCCGGTGCGTCTGCTACGGATTGGAAAGGAGGTTGTACCCTCCTTCATAATTTTCGCCGCCTCCTTTGCGACCATCACTTTCCCGCAGAAGGAGGCGACGGCGTCCCAAGCGCTCTCACTTCCAACCATGGACTGGACCACGTCCGGAAGCGAGGGAGTATCCGCAACACCAACTGCCGCGACGAGATCACGGCGCTGTACTGCCCAAGCAGGCACAGGCACAGGTAGGTACCTCCCGAAGCACCCATATCCGGACAATACCTGTGTCAGCCGGAAAATAAGGGCACCATGCCGTCTCTCCAGCCACTGCCTAACAACGGGTCTTACCGCCGCTATCGTGGCGTGCTCTGCGCTGGGTTGCGCCAGTCGTTGCTCCCACTCCACCACTAGTGGTGGAGTGGGAGCAACGACCAACGACCTTAGGGTCTGGCGGCACTCAGCCCTGTACGCCTCGACACGACGAGGCATCAGATGCTCACCCCGCCCCAGCGGGTCCCGGCGCCACCGATATAGTGACGCTAGGATCATACCTCCTCTGTCACAACCGAGCTACGTTGCCGTAAAAATTGTTACAATCCTCCTCGGTCTCTCCCACAGCACCAAATTTGATCACACCTTTCCGATACATCCTGTATTGACATGACACAACCTGTATAAACGTTAACCAATGACTTCGTTATCGTGACTTCTGTCCACAATAACGAAGTCATGGGTTGACGTTAATTTTTACTAATGTTTTGAAATGCCCAAAAAGGAATTGTTGTTCCAGCAGCAACCGACTCGTTGTTTAGTAATGAAGCCGTGAGCAAACAGTTCACAGTGCGTGGGGCGTGCCCGAAAAGTTCACAACACGCGCTGTTTGCACACTTGCTCATTTGAAACACGCACAGAAGCAACCACTTTGTTCCCTTCCGAATGTTTCGATCCGAAGCGAAGCCGACACGGATAATAAAACTGTTTATTTTGTCAAAGACACAATGAGCGCAATGGCCGCCATTTAATTACGATATGAGAGGTGCACGATAACCGTAATTCGCAACGTACCTACTCATTTCAGATATTGCGTAATAAAATCAACGCCAGCTGGGATTGCATTTAGGGTTGCCACCTGTGGCTAACGGTAAGTACCTAACGTTGAAGAAACAGTCAAACACACCACATTGACTGACTTGATGTGTCTCTTACGTATTATTATTACCTACATTTTGCTGCTATCTCGATATAAAATTAGTACCACCCAATAAATATAAGTAGGGAGGTAAAAGTATTTTATACTAGCTGTGCCCCGTGGTTTCACCCGCATAAGTGTTGATCCTGTGGGAATATCAGAATAAAAAGTATTCTATGTGTTAATCCTGGTTATAAACTATCTGTGTGCTAAAGGAGACAAACGATTACGAACAATCTTGGGCCTGGGTGTAAAAATATAAAAGTGGTATAAATTTTCAGCGTAATTTTCGCTAAAAATTCTGCGGATTTTGGCAATCTAAGAACAGAGATATAAGAGATTAAGTAAAAGTGAGGTTATGTTACAATCTTTAACTAACAGCTGATTCCTGAACTGCAAAATATGTTCTTTTGCACTAATAGTTATTATATTTAGTAGAAAATGATTGAAAAATCATATGAATGAACGTCAATGACTTCAAGCCATAGTTTGAACAGTATCCAATCCACACAAGCCGACGGTAAAATCCAAAATAACATCAAGTCAAACGTGTGAGTGATCTTTGGTGTCCAGTGTGAAAGCAAGGGTCGTACAAGGGAAGCAGGGTCGGAATCCGTAAAATACAAAGCAGTGGTCATGAAAAATGAAGAATAATCGGGAAAGCACTCAAAACGCATCAGAAAACATGAAATGAGTGAGCAAACAAGAGCAGTCTGCAACTGTCTAGTGTCAATGTCAGTCAGCTGTCATGCCAGTGACATAAATATACTAAAAATAGAAGACTGAAACTATATTGCATATCGAGGCCTTAGTTCACAAATGCGCTAACTACGAAATTGACATTTTTGAGGAGCTTTAAAGTTTTTTCAAGTTTAGACAAGAACAGTACAAAAACCAAGTAAACTACCAAAAAAATATGCATCTATTCATAAGACGAGACGGAATAACGGTATTTCGATACGCGGAAACGAAATAGCATGAAGTTTAGTGTGTTTGGCATTAAAAAAGTGGAAATTGAAAATTTTGTAGTTAGTGCAATTGTGAACTAAGGTATCGATATAAGCATTTAGTGCATTTAATTACTTTGAGCTATTTACATATTTAGTGCAAAGGTTTTATTTTCGTAACTGTCTAATCGATTACTCAATCTATAATCTCACGAAAACTATCTTTCTCATAATTCTCAGCTTCCAGATTGAGAAATGAGGTGATTTTTTATATTCTAAGATAAAAAATATGACTATTTTTTTAGATCATATCTCAACTTATTACATTTGGGTACACCGCTTTCCATCTCCTTTCATCCAAATCCGTTCATTAGTTTTTGCGTGAAAGAGTAACAAACATCCATCCTTATATCCTCACAAACTTTCCGTTTATAATATTAGTAGGAAGTAGGATTTTTATATGACATAAAAATAAATTTTGTTACTTTTGTGGCATGAATATTTTTTCCGCCGAAGAGCTGAAGGAGATGTAGACAAACCGATCACGATCAAATACAACGCAGGTATCATATCTCAAGAGAGAGCGACAGACATATTCCAGATCCGTCACACAAGAAACAAAATATGTAAACGTGTAGAGAACGTCTACATATTCGGTACATAGGTGTGTGTCAAGATGGAGCTGGCTTACAATGAACTTGGCAAATTATTCGCCCTGGCTAGCCCAGCGTATACGTCGAGTAAATAAAACGGATACGGTTTGTAAGATACTGCAATACCGGAGCTGCGGGATCGTGCCCGGCGCCAGGACGTGCGGCAGCAGCCCTAATTGCATTGTACCATTCTATCAGATCGCGCGCGATACAAGCTCGACTGTTAACTGGAACGGATTGGGAGGGATCTCTCCACATTTCTCTACCTCTCCGTTTATTCGGTTATAAACTGGTCGACGGCGACGCACGTTACGTGGCTGATTCTAAACAAATTAATCGGCGCATCAATGGACCGATTGGACCGATTGGACCGAATTGTGATCATTTTGTATGAATTAGATAAGTATGTTTGTATTTCTACTACTAGTATGTATACTAGTATGTATTGTTTTTTCTATGAGCAGTTGCCTGAAATAAAGGAATAAATAAATAAATAAACGTCATGCGGACCGGATTTAAAATAATAATCACCCGTAACATTTGCATCTGGGTTAAGATCTATAAACTTTTAGTAATTTTGTTGAAACCGAGAAGGTATGGGGTTCGTGCCAAGAGTGGTGTGTTCGTGCCGACACGTAGATAACTATTCCAACGACTGCGGACGTGATAACCGCTACTAGAATATTAGTTTTCGCACTCGCCAGCCATACTGCCATCTCGCCTCAATCCAATACTCTCGGAGTTAGAAGCTATGATAGCTATCTTCATTCAAAAGGAGTAATGTATACAATGCCTGGCGAGCTTGTTGTCGGGGCAGGTGCGCGCGGCAGGGGCGGGGGCGCGTCGAGTTATTTGTCTAGATCGTGCGGAATGCAATTATGGCCGGCACTAGCTAGACAACGCTACCCTCGCGTCTAGCCTCCATCCGCCATTACTTCACACTAGCACACGATAACAACTATGGCCGGCACTAGCTAGGCAACGCTACCCTCGCGTCTAGCCTCCGTCCGCCGTTACTTCACACTAGCACACGATAACAACTATGGCCGGCACTAGCTAGACAACGCTACCCTCGCGTCTAGCCTCCATCCGCCATTACTTCACACTAGCACACGATAACAACTATGGCCGGCACTAGCTAGGCAACGCTACCCTCGCGTCTAGCCTCCGTCCGCCGTTACTTCACACTAGCACACGATAACAACTATGGCCGGCACTAGCTAGACAACGCTACCCTCGCGTCTAGCCTCCATCCGCCATTACTTCACACTAGCACACGATAACAACTATGGCCGGCACTAGCTAGGCAACGCTACCCTCGCGTCTAGCCTCCGTCCGCCGTTACTTCACACTAGCACACGATAACAACTATGGCCGGCACTAGCTAGGCAACGCTACCCTCGCGTCTAGCCTCCGTCCGCCGTTACTTCACACTAGCACACGATAACAACTATGGCCGGCACTAGCTAGACAACGCTACCCTCGCGTCTAGCCTCCATCCGCCATTACTTCACACTAGCACACGATAACAACTATGGCCGGCACTAGCTAGGCAACGCTACCCTCGCGTCTAGCCTCCGTCCGCCGTTACTTCACACTAGCACACGATAACAACTATGGCCGGCACTAGCTAGACAACGCTACCCTCGCGTCTAGCCTCCATCCGCCATTACTTCACACTAGCACACGATAACAACTATGGCCGGCACTAGCTAGGCAACGCTACCCTCGCGTCTAGCCTCCGTCCGCCGTTACTTCACACTAGCACACGATAACAACTATGGCCGGCACTAGCTAGACAACGCTACCCTCGCGTCTAGCCTCCATCCGCCATTACTTCACACTAGCACACGATAACAACTATGGCCGGCACTAGCTAGGCAACGCTACCCTCGCGTCTAGCCTCCGTCCGCCGTTACTTCACACTAGCACACGATAACAACTATGGCCGGCACTAGCTAGACAACGCTACCCTCGCGTCTAGCCTCCATCCGCCATTACTTCACACTAGCACACGATAACAACTATGGCCGGCACTAGCTAGGCAACGCTACCCTCGCGTCTAGCCTCCGTCCGCCGTTACTTTACACTAGCACACGATAACAACTATGGCCGGCACTAGCTAGACAACGCTACCCTCGCGTCTAGCCTCCGTCCGCCGTTACTTTACACTAGCACACGATAACAACTATGGCCGGCACTAGCTAGACAACGCTACCCTCGCGTCTAGCCTCCGTCCGCCGTTACTTTACACTAGCACACGATAACAACTATGGCCGGCACTAGCTAGACAACGCTACCCTCGCGTCTAGCCTCCGTCCGCCGTTACTTCACACTAGCACACGATAACAACTATGGCCGGCACTAGCTAGGCAACGCTACCCTTGCGTCTAGCCTCCGTCCGCCGTTAATTCACACTAGCACACGCTAACAACGCTCTGCTAGAAATATGTAAGCTTCACGTGAAGCGGCAATGCTGATCTAACAAATTACGAAATGCAATAAATACATGAAAGTGGTAAAAGAGAAGGCAAACAAAAAAAAAAAAACAAACAAACAGTGCAAGAGTGAGCAGACAGAGAAAGTAAAGCAAGAATGATTGATCACTTCACGACCGAGGTACGGAGTTATAATATGAACAACCGAAGGGAAAATAAAAGCGAAAATAAAAAAAGAAGAAGAACGGGTTGGTTACCTAATGAACCAATTGAAGTACTTACCTTAAAAGCGAATCTACTTCAAACTCAAACTCAACGCACTTATTTCAATTAAACCATTTACATGCACTTTTGACTTGTCAAACAGTCGGTCAGTTAGTCAGAAAGTTGAAGCTAGGATCAGCACGGATGGTGCTGATCCACGCAGCTCAATCATTTTGTAGGGTACGGAATGATCCAACACACGTACCACCCTCAGTGAGACATTTAAGTGAGCATGACTTAGGCTGAGACTACAGTAGGCAGCGATTTGCGATGTGACTGGAAGAGCGAAACGAGATACGCATGGTATGGCTACATTATAAGCCAAAATCTGGCGTATATTCGGCGATGACGTGGCTACAGTACACATACTACACAATGAATTAGCACGAGAGATTGATGCGCCGGCGCGATCAAATCATCCATCGCGGTTTACTATACGCATAATGTAGCCACACGCATATTTAGTAGCACTATTGAACTAGTCGTGCAAGTGACAGATTTTCTAATAAATTCGCTTCAATTTCTCTGATATGTTGATGTAGCCGATACCGTGATTACAGTAATGTTTTTCCTATCGAATAAAGAAATCAAAGATCGTAATAGTAATATTTGACGTACGGTGTAGCCATATACGTGAGCATTCATTTATTTGTTTTAATCGCTCATGCGTCGCAGGTCGCGTCGCGGCCTAATGTAGCCTCAGCCTAACTCTCAACTGCTATGCTCTTTCAAGTCAACATCAAAATATACGTAAACTGGCGACCCGCCCCGGCTTCGCACGGGTGCAATGTTGATCACTACGTAGTATAAAACAAAGTCGCTTCCCGCTGTCTGTCTGTCTCTATGTATGCTTAGATCTTGAAAACTACGCTACGGATATCTATCTCGTAGGATTCAGCCAGCGATTGCAATGTAAACGCAAAAAATGTGTTTATTTACGACATCACATTAGAAACCTCTAAAATTATCAGTGTTTCTCTACTATATTATGCATGTATTATACATATAAACCTTCCTCTTGAATCACTATCTATTAAAAAAAAAACCATCAAAATCCGTTGGGTAGTTTCAAGCGCCACCGGCCGACTCCCCGGCCGCTAACGCCCGCATCATCTGATATGTAATATCTTCGAAAATATTCATTTAAATTACATGGTGTAAAGGGCCATAATGATCTATATGAAATGCACAATGTTTTTAAGGTACTTAATTGGATAAGGATTAATGCTGTATTGCCTAAAATTGCTTCTTAAATAAGCCATTATTTCTCGTAAAAAGTTAAGGATAAAAAATGGTTATTGTGGGTTATCCCTAAGAGATAGACATATACCATCGCAAACTTTTTTGTAGAACTTTTTAAGGTGTACAATACTGTAGTACATTATTTTGATCTATCTCGAATGGTTCAGCCAGCGTTTACTATGTAAGCGCAAAAAAATGTGTTTTTTTACGACATCACATTAGAAACCTCTAAAATTATCAGTGTTTCTCTACTATATTATGCATGTATTATACATATAAACCTTCCTCTTGAATCACTTTATCTATTAAAAACCGCATCAAAATCCGTTGCGGAGTTTTAAATATCTAAGCATATATAGGGACAGACAGACAGGGAAGCGACTTTGTTTTATACTATGTAGTGATATCATAAACGGATCCATGGTTCTTATTCCATGTACTTAACACCATTGTATATCACGTTTTACGCAAAGACATATTTTATTATTATATCGTTTATTTATTTCTTTATCTTATTTTATGTGAATATTTAGCGATACTCAATTACACAGACACAGAAAAACTTCTAGAAATGTTGTCGTGACGATGATTTATTCCCTCGTAAGTATCTACTTTTGTATATTTACATAAGCTAGTTGTAGGTTTTAATTTACTGTATATTTACATAAGCTAGTTTTAGGTATTAATGTAACAATATGCTTTTTCTCATAGTTCTTAAAATATTATATTAATTATATCAGTTGTACTTAAAATTTTAATGTTCCAATGTAATTGAAATGTAAAGTGGTGGCCTGCAACACAGGTTGGAATAATCCTAGATCGGGCGGGTCGCTACTTAACATTCTTCATTCATTCCGATCCATCATTGTGGTCTCGAACGTCGTAGAGTGAGATCGGTAGATCGGTAGGTATTTGACAAAAAAATACAATATTCAATCAAATTCGTTTATTTAACTTACAGACTAATTTATACTCAATACTCAATACTTTATTGAATTCCATAATGTGTACATAATGGTTGAATGTTTAACATCGAATCAATTATGGACCCTGTCGGGCACAGCAAAGTTAATATTTAATAGGAGAGAGGATGAAGGCGCTTATTGTTAAGAAAAAATAAATTAATATTAAATTAAAATAGTATCATTAAAATTGTATTATTTAATTTTATGTAAATTAAAATGAGCTAAATGTTTACAATAAAATCGTATTTTCGAGTTTTGTAGAATGTTATTATTAATTGTGTACTTATTGTTGTTAAAATTTATCGCTAAAATATTCATCAATAGTATAGTAGCTTTTGATTATCAGAAATTGTTTTAATTTATTGATAAAGATATTATTTTTATTTATATTTTTCATGTATTCCGGTAACTTATTGTATATTTTAATGGACATAACAAATGTACTAGAAGAGTGCATTTTTAATCGTGAAGTGGGTATGTTTAATCTGCTTTCATGTCTAAGTGCAATTTTTGTTTGGATATCTCCTCTTTTGGTATAGAATTGCGGATATTTTCGTACAAATTTACAAGTCTCAAGTATGTAGAGGCAGGGCAGGGTTTTTTTTTTAGGTCTTTAAAGTGGGGTTTACAGGAGTCTGTATCTTTGATATTTATTAAAATTCTAATCATTTTTACAATCATACTTAAGTATGATTGTTATAAATTATGTGAGCCCATATCGGTAGAAATACCGAAAAATCCGTTGGCTACATGTACACTTTTTGTAAACGTTTTCATTAAATTTAATTAATTATATTATATTATTATATATATTTTTTTTTAATATAAAAAATAAGTATAATAAAAACATTAAAAATATAAAAAAATAGTGATCCGCCTGTGACAGGAGCAGGGTCCAAGCTACCGGTGGTTAGGGCTCCAGAGACAGGAACCTCTTCACAATGCGAGCCCTATCGAAGAGTACTGCCTTCTGAATCAGGCCCTTGATCTAACCGCCTAATAAGATAGATGATGATCGAGGCTTTTAGCCATCAGGCCATTGGCTGATACGAAAATCGGCACAATGATAGTCGAGCTCACATTCCACATGTCAACAACCTCGTGTGCTAAGTCAGGATACTTGATTTGTATTTCTTTCTCAGCTTTCACGAGGTTCCCATCATGTGGAATAGTAACATCGACAATCATTGCGCGGCGCGCTAATCGATCTATCACCACTATATCAGGTTTGTTGGCGGTAATAGTCCTGTCAGTGATGATAGACCGATCCCAGTACAACGTGACATGGTCATTTTCGAGAACTGGGTCGGGCACATACTTGTAATAGGTACCTCAGAATCCATAAGTTTATATTTCAAAGCAAGTTGATGATGAATAATCCTGGCTACTTGGTTATGCCCGTGCAAGTACTCGACAGATATAAGACGTAAACCAAGTGGCTCATTACTTTTGTGCCAACCTGATACCTCAGCATACGCTCTGTGCGCACTGACGGCATTACCTAATTAATGTAGACGTTTTGCTCATGTACTACGGCTCGGTGGAGTCTATTTTAAGATGCGGCGTTATCTTTTGCGGTAACTTGACTGACATTTTTGAGTGATGAGTATAAGCTACTGTTATATCCAAAATACAAAAGCGTTGCATTAAGTTCAAGCTTGAAATCACTCAGAGTCGAAAACATTATTTCTAAAAACACAAAATTTTTCCATTACCTTCACTTTATAGATGGTGGCAGGCACAAAAAATCGGCTGTTTCATAGAAAAATGTAATACTTACCTACGCGGTCAAAATGTATGGAACAGCTTTTTATATTCAGAATCATGTACTGTATCCACGCAAGGTAGGGCAAGGGGGGGCATGATGTGGTAGCTAAGGGAAATAACAAAAATACAGCATAATCACTATGTTTATTACTCTTATTAATTTATGGCACGTTATGTCATTAATCTAACTAAAATTTGTGCAGTCTTTGCAAAATGAACTTATCACATTTTTTAATAATTAATTATTAATAGGAACACTATGAAAAACCATCTTGCCCCATACTATGGGGCATGATGGGGAAGGCTAATTATTCTCACAAAACAAATGTGCATTTCCTCCAGACCTTCATTGTCCACGCCAGCACAAGCATTGTGAGCCCAACGTCCACAGAGCTGGCCACCTACCCAAGGTTCTGACGATGTCAAAAAATTGTGGTTTACATCATTACAATATAAGAAAATGGCATCTTCATCATTGCTCTTTTGTGTTTTGGCTGAGTTTTTGGTATTTTGTTTGTTTTTAGCATTCCTTGAGGCGAGGATCATTAGGGTAGGATGTTTTTTCAAATTTTGCAGTTCATTTTTATCAATACCCTAATCTTGCTTCAAAAGGTAACTTTGAACAAAAATAAACTTTCACTAATTAAATGTTTAATGGATTCGTACAAACAACATACCATATCGAAATAAACAATACTAGTAAACAAAGATCAAAAATACATTTATAAATGGGGTGATCATAATTACCTTAAAATAATGACGTTTAACCTTACATAAAATTAGATAGACGAGACGTTAAAACAGTTTTCCGTTTGTAAACAAAAGACGCGTGCACTCCCACTCACAGTTTCTCTTTCACTGACCGTTGGTCGAATGAGGCTTCCTATTGGCTTATTGCTTTCTATTCACAAACGTCTAGTTTCTTGTATGTTTGCGGTACCCCGTCTTACCTCGCGACCCCGTCATGCCCCCCCCCTTCCCCTAACACGGCGCGTGGCTGATGCCGCCCTGCACGCTTATTACAAAGTGCTACGAGTATGATCTCATCTTATCACATACGACAACATTTCTGCGAAAAATGTCAGTGCGTCCAATAGCAATTTGCAGCTTTGCAAGTGTATAAACTGCGTAACAAATGTATGGTTAGGTTATATCGCATTATGTTACGGTTATATTTGGAAGTTGCCTGCTATTGTACAGTCTCTTCACAAATACGCAGTATTTTTTGTTTGGAAAATAAGGTTGTGAATAGACATCGAGACGGGTTTACTTGGCTTTTGTAGGCAAGAAGAATACAAAACTACTTATTAATTGATATTAAGATTTAAAAAAAAAAAAAAAAATACGTATTGTAGGCAAGAAAACACTACGTAGGTACCATACAAAAGAAGCAAAGAGTAACTTTTAGGAACTGAGTTTTAATGAAGTCAGTGACTACAGCCTATCAGGGACCCGATGGTATCTGTTAATATAATAGCCATACATCGCCTCGCAGTCCCAACAATCCTATCCCGGGAAATAACTTTCAGATAAAGATCTCCCGTTTCCCTTAAAGTGGCATCGCATAAGCATACGCTGACGGGTGGTTTGGGCCTCGGCTCGTCTTGACCAACAATGTGCATAAATAGTGAGTAGTCTCTCGTTTGCTTGCTAGAACGGGCGGCGCCGCTCGCACGGTTTTGGCCGGGCTTCAAGGCCGTGACCGGTTTAAATTTCTTCCGATTTTAACCTGCCCCAGATACATCCCACTTCGCTACATGACAACTTTTGATGGGCTCGAATATGACTCTGTGTCTCTGGCCCCCGCCTGCTCCCTGCTCTAATAGTCTGTTTATGTGCCAGTAACGGGCCCTCCGAGAGCCACTTGATGTAACTACGACTCGTATAGTTTTGGCGATCGCCAACCCGTGTTTAGGAAATTTAAACACGTTTCAGTACTTAGGAGTTTCGACACGGTAGGAACTTTGATTAATTTAGAACTGAAAGTCATTCATTTTAAGCAATTTACAAGCGGGTTCCGTCTTTGGTATTGTAATATCGTGTCGTGGAGACAATGGCTTCCACAGAATGATTAATAAAGCTGAAGCACGTCGTAGTCTCGTAGTGGTGCGAGCGAGCCGCACGGGGTTTTGTTCTGTGGTAAGACATGCTATCAATGAATCGAAAAATATCGGTCGGTTAAAAAAAAATGCAGGAAATTATGGCACATTTTTATAACGTTTTTGCCATCGAATCCTGAAATTAAATCTGGGCGTCGAGAGAAATTGAGACTAAAGCAAAGCCCCAGTTTTGTTCGTAATGAAATATCAAACTGTCGAAAAGTGGTAGGCGCACTATAGTATGTGAGTGTTCAGACCTGGTGCATCTATCTAGTGAAGTATATGTGGCGTGTTGAGCAGGGCCTTGACACAGTCGCGCCGCGCTAGCCAGGCCGGCGCCCCTCCCCTCGCGCCCGCACTCGGGAAGACACTCCTTGCGAGCTACTCGCGTGAAAACAGCGCTGAAGGCAGCACGGAACGTTCTCGAATCATGCTCTAACACATCGCGCACTATGACGTTAAAATTTGGTTTAGTTGAGTAAGTCAGCCAGCCACAGCGCATTGTGTGGCTTGGACCTTCTGAACGAGTCTCCATGATGTGCTCGCTCTATATGCACAAAGACTTCAAAGTTGGTTACTCTCCCTCTCTTCTGCCGGGTATTTAGTTGAAAAGCATCGTTCGTGTGTTTAATATTTTATCTTTGAACTTTTCTAATTACAGAGTGATCTTATTTTGGAATTACTTGTAACAATATGAGAGAAAGAGGCAAATGGCAACAGTGACGCTTGTATGATCACAGCTGTAAGCCACTGAGTACGTCACTGCTACAGCGCTGTCCGCGCCGCTCTGTTTCGTGGCGTCGCACTCATTCACTTGTACTTTTGTTCCTGCCGCTCCCCGCACCGCGCTCCGCTGTACTGATTCGCTCGGAAAAAAACCGCGTGCGTTTTCGCTATGAGCGGCGTCTCGTGGCGTGCTTCAAACATTTTCATAGTTTTGATTTTACCACTCGCCGCCCCGCGCTTAGCTGCCGCTCACAGCGGCAAGGTCCTGAACGGGCCGTAACAGTATGGAGTCCCGTACGGTATATCGAATTACCCTTGAACGATATAACTGTCTACAGAAAGCATGGTTCACCGACGAACGGTAATACGAAAAAACTATTAGTCGATACCATTATTTAGCGACAGCACGTTTCGCCGAATAACGCTACATAGAATGAATGGTTGGCCGATACCAAGATTTGCCGATGTCTTAGTTCGCCGGAACACGCTTGAACTAAATAATCCTTTACCGATAGCAATTTGCATCGAAAACACCTTTTCTTACACAGCCGATCCAAAATAATTTTCTTTAGTTTCTCGCTCATACAATTTTGACAGACTTCGATTAAATTGCATTAACTGCTATTTCCATGCGTAATCTTAGTAATTCAATAAAAATAAATGTAAAGAAAATAATAAAACAGCAAATTTGATTATTTTTATAATTAAATGGTAATTAACAAAAATAAAGGTTGCTAACTGCGCAATCATAAGAAACATAATAATAATAATAATAATCTTTATTGGAACAAAAATACATTTTATAATTTGATTGCGTACGTAAATAGCTGCATTAGTTAGAAACTGTGTCGCAGCTATTAACGCCCACCTCCAAGAAGGAGACGACAGAGTTCCAGATCCCAGAGGTAAGAAAAACAGTTGTTGTTAAAAAAAAAATAATAACAATAAATTAACACAAAACTAAAACCAACCCATAAACTATTTAAATCCATAAAAATTATTAAAAAAAAATAAAGTTATATAGTACAAAAAAAAAGAAAAATAGTAAAAATTAAAAAAAAATTAAAATTTAAAATAAGTAAGTGCATAATGTTGTGCATGTGGGAGTGTTGTATGTGAGTGTTAGTGCATGTCTGTGGGGTGTAAGTGTAGTGTGCCTGTGGGAACTCCCCACGATCACACTCTACGTGTATTTGGTGTGCATGTCTACGGAAGAAAGATATTCAGGGTTTGACTAATTTTTCCAATTCTTCGTACGTGAGAGTATGAAGCCATTTATCAGTAATTATTTTGCACTCCCGTAGAGTACATGGGTAAATGGTAAGAACTTTATTTATTTTATTATAAAGTACGGGACTGCAGAAAATGAACTGCCGGCGGACAATTTCCAATTTAACACCTGATGTCGAGCAGACTCTATCATTTCTACGTTTTTGTCTTCTATACTCAGGGTCAAAAGACAAGTTTGAGTGTTTCCGCAACACTGTACTTAGCACAAAAGAGTGCCTTACGGTAGGTAGCTTCCATAGCGTGTACAGTTCGCTGGTAGGGAAGCGATATGGTTTGAAGGCCATTACCTTAAGGACAGCCCTCTGCGCCCTTTCCAAACGCAGCAGAAGACACTTACCGGCACCATCCCAGACCGAAATACAGTAAGTTAACACGGAATGAGCAAGAGCAAAGTACACAGTTCTCAGGGTGGAGATATTGGCGGAGGTCCTTAGATTTTTAAAAACAAAAATTAATTTTCTTACTCTAGAGACCAGTGAATTGATTTGCTCACACCATGTCAACGTGCCGCCGTCGACCCAGACTCCAAGATATTTTATAAACATGATAGAAAACAATCAATTTTGAATAAAAAATAAATTACTACCAGTTATATGTTATATTAATGATTTTTGACGTACAGACGCCAGCACATCAAGCTACCCGAAACTGTCAAATTTTCCTAATCAACTTTGAACCTTATGCTTTTAGTAATAAAGTTGAAAATCTATTATATATGTATGTTCTCGAATGTGTCACTTGGCATGTATAAATAGTCGAGCAGACGCACAACTGATTCGAGCGCGAAGGAGGTTCTACGTGCGATCTTTTATTACGAGTGGTTACGGGGTAATTTTGCGAGTGCAGCTGTCGCGAACATAAATAGTGCTTTCAAGAATACGGTTGCCTTCTACCCTACGGTGAATCAATGGTTCAAACGCTTTGCTGAGGGAGATATAGGCTTCGAAGATGAACCTCGGTCGGGACGACCTCAAGTCATCAACGACGAGCAAATTCTTAGCGCCATCAAAGAAAATCCTGAATCTACTACGCGTGTGCTAGCGAAGACACTCGGCTGTGACCACACAATAGTCGTCAGACATCTACACGATCTTGGGTACGGGAAAGTTTTGAGCCGATGGATACCTCACAAGTTAACTGACGCAAACCGACTAACCCGCGTTAACATTTGTCAGTCCCTCCTTCTTCGCTCTCACCGAAAGGATTTTTTGGAAGATTTAGTTACTGGTGACGAGACTTGGCTTCTCTATGATAACTAAAAACGTAGCGCAGTGTGGCTTCGTCGCAGGGAAGAGCCACCAAATCAACCGAAACCAGACCATGGTCTAAAGAAGATTCTCTTCATTTGTTTCTGGGATATGACAGAAATAGTCGCTTGCACGTCTATCCTTGGAATCGGGAGAGATATCAGTATTGATATCCCCCATTATAATAATGTTGGGACTTTTGCAGTCTTGCATAATTTTTTCCAAAGACACACAAAAGTTACTAATGTTATAAGAAGACGGAGACCTATACAGCGTGTAACGGAAGGGGGGGTATCAACCCTGAAGGAGGTGAATGTGCTCATGAAACTCAACAACTTTCCCCAAAGAACATAGGTCGAAATATGAAAAAAAAATTTGGCCCTCCCATAGTAAATCAATCAGCTGGTAGTCAGTTTTGTAAGGGAGGGCCAAATTTTTTTTTCATATATCGACCTATGTTCTTTGGGGAAAGTTGTTGAGTTTCATGAGCACATTCACCTCCTTCAGGGTTGATACCCCCCTTCCGTTACACACTGTATAGCGATGTTTTGGCAACTAAAGTACTGGCTTTGAAATTGTATAAAATGATAATAGAATTAGCATAATTAAAAAAAATTAAAATCTCGATTATGATTGTAAATGTTTGCTTAGTCAATCCCTAGTATCAGGTGGGATGATACTGACAGCTCACTCCACGCTCACTTCACCTAAGTTTTCACGGTGAGATGGTTACAGAATCGCACTGCTGGACAGGAAAAACTTTACTAAAGCATCAATGGTGACAATCTACATTTACTCGTCCGTGCCCCTAAGTTTAGACTGTTAACATGATTATTATGAAACAGAATTTTGTACCCACATCTATAAAGCTAATAAAACAATGGACTCCTTCAGCGCGCTCGTAGCAGCCTCGCATTTCCTCCAGGTTTGTGTCAACTACAATACGACGAGGCATCTCTTTGTTATGTTTCATATTAAGCTGTCAAGAACAGCGACTTGTGAATATCTGCTTCGAACACATCAAGTTGGATAAATAATAATAACAATAATTATGATAATTATTTTATTTTTCTCAGTATATGACATCAAAATTTCTACACCAACAATAAATGACTAATAGACATACAAGAATTAAAAACCCTGACTTTTAAACTAGGTTTATGTACCTGTCTCTTAGAAGCCAGTAAGCCTTCAAAATTTGAGTGCAGTACTCGTATAAGCCGTATTTAACATTATACCTGGATAGGACACGAGTACGTACAATAATCCATCATGTCAAGTTCAATAAGGATGCAATGAGTAAAAAATAACCATTAGAATTCAAAAATAAAATCAGAATAATAAAAATAAACAAACAAAAATTGAATGAAATCAAAATAAAATTAAAAATTAAATTGAAATTAAATTAAAATTTGATTAATAATTAAATTGAAATTATATTAAAATAAAATAAAAATAATTTAATATCGACTGGCATAGGGCAAGGTAAACGACGCTCAATGTATGCCCATCAGCAGAAATACGTATTTTTAAACAATGAATATTAGTTTACGAGTTCTTGCAGAGAGGGTGTCGAGGTGTTTGTGCCAATTAAGAAGTTAATCGATATGTATACCTAGATATATAACACTCGAGGACTTAGAGATTTCCGGGCAATCACAGATAGAGCAAGATGAACACGTATGAGCAGCTTAAGTATGAGGGAAGGTGGTGGACGTAAATTAGACCTTATAGCGAATGGCACAAAAACCGTTTTACTGACATTTAGGATGAGAAGGTTATTCCACAACCATTCTATTATACAGGTCAGTGCACACTCGGCATTCTGATAGCACTGGACCCAGTCTTCTACATCTATAAGCAGGGAAGTGTCGTCAGCGTATGTAAAGATTTTACAGTTTTCGATAGGAAGGTTACAGAGATCATTGATATAGATCAGGAAAAGCGTAGTGCCCAGTACCTACTACCTTGAGGCACGCCGTAAGCGATGGAAAGCTCATCACTCTCAAATTGCCCAATCCTACCCACTTGGGTGCAATTTCTCAAATAGTCCCCAAAGATTTCCAACACTGGGCCTCGAATTCCAATGCTAGCCATCTTATCCAGTAAAGCCGATGCAGAAACGGTGTCAAAAGCCTTAGACAAATCCAGGAAGATACCCAAGCATTTCCGTTTTTTGTCTATGGTCTTAACGATATGGTCAGACAAAGCCATTATAGTATCTTCCGTACTCATTCCCTTCCGGAAACCAAATTGGTTAGGGTCTAAGATATTGTTAGCTTCGATGAAGGTGACGAGACTCTTGTTTAAAATCCGCTCCAATATCTTTGACATGGCGGACAGAACTGAGATAGGTTTGTAGTTAACATCGTCTCTGCATCCGGCTTTATGAACTGGGTGCACTACGGCCTTTTTGAAGACTACTGAGAAGACACCAGATGAAATTGCAAGATTGCAAACATGTGTAATGATTGGGATCAATACTTTCTTTGTGGTCTTAATGATGCTAATGGGGATGCCATCCCAGCCAGTAGCGGAGTCGGACTTGAGGCCCAGAATAATATTTTCGACATCCATTTCTGTAGTCTTATGGAGAACTATAGAACCATTAAAATTCGCCAACGATATTGTAGGAGTAGCAGACACTGGCTTAATTTTAGTAGCTAGGCTTTTACCAATACCTGCAAAGTAATTATTGATTACATTAAGTGAAGACCCTGGAGAGTCAGATAGATGTAATAGTTCAAGGGGAAAAGGAGAGCGTGAACAAAGGTCAGTAACCTTTTTCACCACATCCCATGTTGCTCTAATATTATTTTTTGCTTTAGCGAACTCCTCCTTTTCATAGATAAAGATAAAGATATTTTATTTTTCAAATACGGGTATAAGTCATGGTGGTACGTAATACGCCCGCTTAAGTTTTCTTAATAAAGAATTGTAGTAGTTACGGTAGCGGGTATATGTTATTTTTAGAATCTCATTATCTCCCGTTTTTTTTTTAATTTAACATGCATGCGGTCACGGTTTCGGGTACAGCGTAGCAATCCAGGAGTAATCCATGGCTTAAGCGATCTAAGCTTTCTTGGGACAATATATTGATGTGTGTTGTTTTTTTTTTTTTTTTCTCTTTATTAAGGAGCTTTGTCACAATACTGACTATGTCGCTCCATCATAACCAAACTTTGAATTTAAAATTAATTTATATGATTGTAATATATTTTGTACAGAGTTTTAGCCTCGTCCGACATAGGCTTAGCTAAAACACTATTTACAGTACCAATTCCAAACATATTTTGGGAATCAAAAACATTTCTCCTGAGGCGTTCGCCCCGCTCACACTTGATCAAGATATGATATACGTCCTCGATTATTCCACATTTCTCGCAATTAGGTGAAGGTGTGATACCCATAAGGAACGTAAACTTCCTCGATGGGATGTGACCGGATCGAAGCCTCATGGCAGTAACAATATCCTTTCTATTGAGTGAACAGTTATCTATCCAGGGGATTATTAGAGGCTCAGGCTGAATGGTTTTGTACCAGATACCTTTATCTCTTGATCTCACATCATGAAATTCTTTCCACAATTTATGACAGTATTTTTTAACCATATAGAAGTTATCTGAAAAAATTGGTACTATATCTAACGGAGTACCCTCTACACAGGCCCTCTTGGCACACACATCTACTACCTCATTGCCGTGTATCCCGATATGAGACGGAATCCACTGCAATATTACTATTTTAGAATTCTGTTGAAGTTCCAGAATCTGATCAATTATTGTGTAGGCTATCGGTGTTCCTCGAATTGTCGAGGTACACCGAGCCACATGTTGTAAAGAACTCTTGGAGTCAGTTAGAATTAGAAACTTACTATGGTTTATTGATTGAATGTATGATAAAGCTTCACTAATTGCCAACAATTCTACATACATTATAGAAACGTTCGAGTCAATACTAAAACCCACAGATATATTTTGTTGGGGATCATAAAAAGCCGCTCCGGAATAATCATTTTCTTTGGAAACATCTGTGAATATTTGATAAAAATTTGGATATTCTGTGCTCAAAAATTGACAACATAAATCACTTAAAGCCAATGGCTGGAATCGTTTTTTTGCTTGATTTACTCCGTTAATGCTACAGTTAATGTTTTTAGATAAATCCATATAACTGACCCAAGAGCGATACCCAAACATCTCCAAATTCCGGCTGCAGTGTATTCGCAAGTCTTTCAGGTATTCATGGCTTAAAATGAGCAAAGGCTTATTCTTCCTTTTCCACAAAGGCATCTGAGGTAAAAGATCATCTAGCAAGTCAACAACTGAATAACTACTTAACAAAGACTTACACTTTAGATAAAATTTACCGGCTAAATAGCTTCTACGAATAAATAGGGGCTGGAGACTTAATTACCTACTCATGACATGAATTGGTGTCGATTTTATAAAATTACCAATGATCCTCATCGCTTGGTTTTGGACTTTGTCGAGTTTATATAAGTTTGAGTGACAACTATCTCCATACAGAAAGCTAGCGTAGTCCATACGACTTCGAATTAGAGAAATATAAGCGATTCTTAAGTGTTTCGGGTGAACACCCCAGGTAGCTCCAGATAGAACTTTAATTACATTGAGAAATCTTGATGTTTTTTGATGGGTTTCGTTTATTTGTTTGGCCCATCTTAGAGAGCGATCAAGCCAAAGGCCCAAATATCTTACATTTTCCACTACCTCCACGATGGAGTTGTTGACTTTAAGAGCGCTTACTTTATTATTTTTACCTTTTTTAAAAATACAAGTTTTAGTTTTAGTTGCTGAAATCTCTAAACCGATATCAGCAAGGAGTTTGACAAGTAAGTTCAGTGAGTCCTGTAAATAATAATTAGCCTGAGCCACATTATTATCAACGGAGTAAACAACAAGGTCATCTGCATATTGTGAAACATGGACATGTTCGGAACTAATTTTTTTACATAAATCTATAGTAGCTACATTAAATAGTAACGGTGATAGAGGGTCACCTTGTGCTAAACCTCTTACCGTAGTTCTTACCATACGTAAATCGTTTGCTTTAATATTTAAACGTCTCTCACGAAGAAACTCCCAAAGGTGTAAACAAATCCTATTTCCTACGCCAAGCCGATCTAATGTTAATAATAGCTGAGTTATATCTACATTATTGTAGGCGTTATCGATGTCTATGAAACAACCGACCGTGACACAATTGGTACAAAAACCTTTTTGTATCATAGTAACTAATAGACTTAAATTATCAAAACAAGATCTACACTTTCTAAAACCTAAAGTGGTATCGGCAAACAAACATTTACTTTCAAAATACCACTCTAATCTCTTTTGAATAATTGAATGGAGGATTTTACATATACACGAAATAAGTGAAATAGGTCTAAGCGATGATACCATATTATTGTCTCTTCCGCGCTTAGGAGTAGGAATCACACCAATTTCCCGCCATTGATTCGGTACTAGACCTAAAGAAAGAAATTTATTATACAAGAATAATAATATTGATTTAGCATTATCCGAAAGATATTTAATCATAGAAAATGATATTTCATCATTTCCTGAACAGGTATCTTTGGATTTAATGCTTTTATTAAGTTCTACTAAAGTTATTTGTGAATCTAATTTTAAATTCTGAGAATTAAACAATGGTTGACAAACAGGGACAAAATCAGGGGTCAAACTATGTAGCAGACGGCTTGCTTTATCATTATCAATAAAATGCCTGGGAGTTTTATAACCTTTTATCCATTTCATTTTCCTCCAAAGGTCATTAATAGAAGTATTTTCATTCAAAGAAGAACAAAGTTCCCGCCAGGAATTATTATGAGCACATCTTAAAAGTCTTTGAGATTCTTGTATTTTATTTTGAAGCAATATAAAATTTGTAGGAGTAGGGTTACGCCTAAATACCGCCAAAGCCAAACGTCGCAGTGCCACCGACTTTGAAAGTTCTACATTCCAATAAGGTTTTGGGTTAAACTTACTACTAGGATTTAAACATATTTTAATATCAGGAATGAATTTATCTGACGCCATTTTTAGATTATCCAAAAATCGATTGTAAGTTACTTGTAGATCGTCTGTTATAGTAAATGAAGTAAAAATATTTTGCACATAATCAGTATACTTCTTCCAATCAACATTTTTGAAGTTTTTCTTTTTGAAAAAGGACCTGTCAGATCTAAAAGTAGTAGAAATTTTGATGACAACATGATCACTACTTAATGTTTCACTAGTCACCCTCCAGTCAAACCTTAATGATATGTCGGACGTCACCATAGTTATATCGGGGGAAGATTGTCTCAAGCTATCACCCACTATTTGTAGACGCGTAGGGCTACCATCATTTAAGATAACATAATCGTAATCAATCACGGAATCCAGAATTTGATTGCCCCTCGCGTCTGTCTTATGCGACCAATTTGTGTGATGACTGTTAAAATCCCCTAAGATCATGGTCTTCCCGCTGCCAAGTGAAAATAAATAATCCCAGACTATTTGATTTGTGTGAAGTTCTGGCGGGCAATAAATAGCAATAATGTTTTGAATTTCATCACAGTTAAACAGTTTTACTTTAACTATTTCTAGACCCGAGTTGTTATTCGTCAAAGAGACGCGAACTGCCTGGATCGACTTGTGTGTCACAACAGCTACCCCGCCGTAAGAAAGGTCCCTGTCTTCACGAAAAATATTGTAGTTACTAATATTTAACGGTGTATCCCGATCAAGCCACGTTTCACAAATTGCAGCTACATGTATGTGCTCCCGGTTTAATAACTGTTCAAATAATTTTAATTTTGGCTTAAGACTACGAGCATTCCATTGCCTCACGTTTAAATCAATACCGGTTTTTCTTTTGTTAACCATTATCACCTAAAAACATTTTAACGATCATGGATAAGTCTGGCATAAGGTTAGCAAAAACAGATGTTAACCAGTCTCGACATATCTTAATTATGGCTTTGAGACTAGCGACTACCATATCTTTCTTTTCCATAATAAAGTCCTTAATCTTTCGTATGACTTCCCTAAATGACCATGATTTCCAATGTGTCTGATCCATATTTTCTGACTGCGACGCTGGACCAGAGAGGCCTTCTGCCGATTCTTCTGAACCCGAAGTCTCAATTGCTACTATCACATTAGGTGCTATATGATAAGGTACTTTCTTCTTCTTATTACTTTTCCTTTTGTTTTTTGATTTGCCAGAACTTGAGGGATCTTTTCCATCCCTCAAGTTCTGGCAAATCAAAAAACAAAAGGAAAAGTAATAAGAAGAAGAAAGTACCTTATTAGAGCTGAGAGCGGCGGTACGTAGGCTTAATGCCAAAAATACCGCCCCAGGACCCGACGGCTTACCTGGAAAAGCCTGGGTTCTGGCCTTGGAGGCTCTCGGGCCTCGACTAAGGGGGCTCCTAAGCGCATGCTTGGAGAGGGGCCAGTTTCCACTACGTTGGAAGACGGGGAAACTGGTCCTCATTAAGAAAGCGGGGCGCCCTGCGGACTCTCCGTCCCCTTACCGGCCCATCGTGCTGCTCGACGAGGTGGGCAAGCTCTTTGAAAGAGTCATTGCAGACCGCCTCGTCGGGCGGCTGGTGCGGGTGGGGCCGGATCTGGCGGAGAGCCAGTATGGTTTCCGCAGGGGGCGCTCCACGGTGGACGCCATCATGCGCGTGCGAGCCCTCACGACGGGAGATGCTGTGGCCCGGGGTGGGGTCGTCTTGGCGGTGTCTCTAGACATCACCAATGCCTTCAATACCCTGCCCTGGAGTTGCATTAGGGAGGCACTCCGGTATCACCGGATGCCGACCTACCTCTGTCGCGTGGTCGAGGCCTATTTGACGGATAGGGCCGTCATTTACCCCGGTCACCAGGGAGAGTGGAACCGGCGAGAGATGTCGTGCGGTGTCCCACAGGGATCGGTCCTGGGGCCACATCTGTGGGACATCGGGTACGACTAGGTGCTGCGCGCCGACCTCCCTAGCGGCGTCAGTGTAGTTTGCTACGCTGACGACACGCTTGTCCTGGCGCAGGGGAGGTCGCACCAGGCGGCGGCGGAATTAATGACACGCGGGGTTGCGACAGTCGTTGAGAGGATCCGGCAACTGGGACTCGAGGTGGCCCTGCACAAGTCCGAGGCCATGTGTTTTCATGGTCCTCGGTACACGCCACCATCGGGTTCCCAAATAGCGGTGGGAGGGGTTCACATCGGCATCGAGTCGACGATGAAGTACCTGGGACTCGTCCTCGACAGCCGGTGGAACTTCGTGGAGCATTTCCGACGTTTGGCTCCCAGATTGGAGCGGGCCGGGGCTGCCTTGAAGCGGCTCCTGCCCAATCTAGGGGGTCCAAACGCCTCTTGCCGGAGGCTCTACGCAGGGGTCGTGCGGTCCATGGCCCTTTACGGGGCACCGGTGTGGGCGCGTTCTTTAAGGCGGCGACCAGCCCGCCGGTTGAACGCGTCCCAGAGGGTCATGGCAGTCCGGCTGGTCCGGGGATACCGCACGGTCTCCGGTGAGGCGGCGAGCCTCCTTGCCGGATTACCGCCATGGGATCTGGAGGCAAAAGTCCTCGCCCAAATATGGGAGTGGCGCGAGGAGGCAAAACGCCGGGGCGTAACTCCGCTGCCTCGAGAAATCGCGGCACAGCGGACAGAGCTCCGGCGGGATCTCATGGCGACATGGAGAGTGCGTCTGTCGCAACCCAGTGCTGGGCACGCCACAATTGCGGCGATAAGTCCCCTCTTTGAGGAGTGGCTAGAGAGGCGCCACGGCGTCCTCACCTTCCGCCTGACGCAGGTCCTCACCGGACACGGCTGCTTCGGGAGGTTCCTGTTTCGTATAAGGCGGGAGGAAACGCCCGGGTGTCACCATTGTGTGGATCGCCCGGAGGACACGGTGGAGCATACAGTGGAGGTCTGCCCGGCTTGGGCAGAGCACCGCCGCGTCCTCACGGCGGCGATCGGCGGCGGCGATCTCTCGCGTCCGGCCCTGGTTCAGGCCATGGTACGGAGCGAGAGTGCATGGGAAGCCGTCACCTCCTTCTGCGAAGCAGTAATGCTTGCGAAGGAGGAGGCGGAACGCGTGAGGGAGAAGCAATCTTTGCGCCCTCACGCCCCTAATCGCCGCAGGAGACGCCCTGGGCGTCGGGAGTCAAGAGCTGACTCCCGGCCACCGTAGGCGCGGGCTTGCAGACGGCGAGCAATGGGCAGTTCGCCGTCTGGTAAGGACCAGGCTCGGGTCGACGGCGCGTTGTGTTCCACGCGCGCCTCAAAGAGATGTCAGCAGTGACGGGGCCCACTGGGGCCGATGCTTGCCAGGGTCGCGGGTTGTTCGAAAGAGTTACCGTGGCCCTTGGCACAGGCAACTGAAGGAACACGGGTGGGTTTTAGTCAGTTAAAATCTGACACACCCTCCCGTTCCGCCCAGAACGGGAGAAGTTATTTGATAATTTCCCACCCAAAAAAAAAAAAAAGGATCTTTTCCATCGCCTGTTTCAATATAAACTTCTTGAAAGGAAGATATTGAATCTTGCTTATCTTTTTGAGCCGCCTGTCCTACTTCTACATTCAATGATCGGGCTTGGAGCTCGTTGAACTTCTTGTGTGAGGAGTGAGGGATAATCAAAATATTTTGAAAGGGCTGTTTGATACGTGCAATTGTGTTCTGACATGAATTCTCTAATGCGCTTTTCTTTCATATATACAGGGCAATGTTTCGACTTAGCCTCGTGATTTCCTGAGCAATTAGCACATTTGAATTCAGTTGTATCACAAGTATCATGGTAGCCACAGCACTTTGGGCATAATGCTTTACTTGCCGGGCACATTCTAGGCGCTAACTCTCCTATACCCCGTCTGAGCAAATTATTAAACAAATGCAGTGATTTGGTCGATGTGCACTCGGACTCACTTAATAAGTTCAGAAGTATTATAAATAATGGGTGAAATCTTTCTGTGAAATTGTTTTACATGTTTGTCTTTATTTTCAATTTGTATTATAATCCTTTTATGATTTCGTTTTTAATTCTGTCTGAAATTTAACTGATAATAATATCTATCTATATGACTGTTAATTCAAGGATGTTTTTAGGTAACAATGAACGATTTTGTTTTTTATTTTATTTTGTTTTTTAAATATAATACTGTTTAATTCCACTCTAACAATGTTTCCGGCTGATTTTGATTATGATTTTATTTTTATTTTCATAAGACATATCCGTATGAATTTAGTTCAATCACGTTGTAAATAATTTTTAAGGTTTTTAATTATGATGCTTTTTTATTTATTTTGATTATATTCTGTTGAATGCTAATTTTGATTTAGATTTTGTTATATTTACTTTTTTATAACTACTCGTATTTTGAATTTGTTTAACTATTAATTTTATTATGATTTTAATTCAATTTGGTTTTCGATTATAATTTTATTTCGTCCTCAACTGTGTTTCTGCCTGTGATTTTGATGTTTTATTTCAATTTTTAGTTTAATTTGGCCTGAGGAGCCTGATTGTTCTGTGTGTATCAAATATCCTGTAATTAGGTAAGTTTTTATACAAATTTAATCAATATTTAGTGCATGATGTGCTTACCTGGAAGAGATTGATACACTAGACCCGATTTGATTCAATGTAACACAGAATTGTTTGAGTGTACTCAATTGTTGGTGAGCCAAATAAATAAATAAATAAATAACATTTTAGCTATATGCCCAAATCTCCAGCACTTAGAACACTGTGTGACAGGAAACGTATAAGATTCTACTCTTATTTTCAGCTCAAATAACAGTATGTGTGTGGGTAAGGAAGAACCCTTTAAACCAATTCTGAAAGTTTCACTTTGAACCCATTCTCCGCCATCTTTTTTATTGAGCCGTTTAGCTGTTACAACTGCCTTTTCAGAGTAGATATATTCTATAAGTTCTTCTTCAGATAAGCCTAATTCGATATCTCTAATAATGCCGTACGATATACCAACCTCCCAAGTTTTTTGTATTCGCCAACCAAGTTCCTTAAATACCGGACAACCAATAAATTTATCTGCACTGCTTTGGTTACTAAACGTAACCAGCAATTTGTATGGATTTAATTATTTTATTCTGTCAATGTCCATTATCTCATTTCGTTTTAATAATTTTGCAAGTGCAAATTGTTTGGGAATCTTTTCCTTGGAGGTTACGGTAGCTTGTATTGGTGGTTCAACAGACACAGCCTTGTTATGTTTTGTCTTCTTCTTAGCGTTCTTCGCTATAGTTTGCCAACATTCTTCATTGTCCTCGAGTCTTTGTCGTTTCCCCATTGATGTTATTGTATCCATTTCTATTTCGTTATTGAATTGTGTTTGGTCATCTAATATGTCAGTGTTTCTGTTTACGTCATAATTCTCATCGCGATTTTGATCACTATCCATTAAACATACAGTTCATAATTGCCTAACAGCACACGCGACGCGATACCAGCCAGCGCGAGCGCAAGCCGATAAATAAACCGGTTTTTTGTTTACCACTAATTAACAAAAGACGTGTACGGATCGCACCGAGTGTGATTATGAACTGGATGTGTGTTGTTCTTTATGATGGTAGAGAGACCACCTATTAACTCCTCCGCCGCTTTATTTGGATCAGACAACGGTAGGATAGGAGACGTAGTTTATTTCACATTTGGTCCGGGGTAAATTTGTAGCGAACTGTTGGTACTTACAAGCTAGTGTTAGTAATAATAAATAATAATTGATTGACATGCAATAATGATGAATTAATTAAATAATAATATAATAATGTGCAATAATAATAACAATTTTATTGTATCCCAATTCAATCAAATAGTAAGTGGCAGGTCCGGGTGGACTCTCCGATGATGGTGATAAATCACTGTACGACTGCGTGCAACCGTATCCAGCGAGCCAGCATCGGAGAGTCCCAACGGTCCTCCAGTGCGCGCAGGATGGAGTTGGGACTGTAGCGCGTGCGGGCGCATGATAGAGGCGCACCGCTTGCGCATGATGGCCGCAAAGCCTCATCAGCACCCGAAACAAGTTATTGTATTAAACGCGCAGATCGCTGCATGTCCGCTGTGTATAATTAACCCACAGGCTGCATGTGTAAAAGGACTGAAAGTACGAAAAAAATAGCGCAACTTTGACAGTCCCCGTGCACCGTGAAAACCTGCGGCCAACATATTGCAGAGGACAGACAGCGCTCTGCGCTCCCTTTCCATATCCACACTGTCCTTCAGGTCCTCAGTGACCCAGTGGCCCTAATATTTAAATTGCTCGACTTTGTTAAGACCACATAAGGTGAACTTTGGAACGAATGTGTATCGCTTGTTGTCCGGCCTGAAAACCATTATTTCAACACTATAACACTACACAACGCTCACTGTCAGTATCCTCAGTTACAAATTTTAGGCCTTTTTTATGAAAGGAAAGAGTCCAAAATCACACGGCGCAAGGTCCGGGCTATAAAAAGGAGGTGAGCACCGATTGGGTCAAAAACTCCTGAGTAAGGCTTGCTCGATGTGCCGGCGCGTTGTCGGGATGAAAATGCTAAGTATTGATTCGTGACTTTGGTCTCAATCCCTTCAGCTCATATATAAGGCCCCTTTTAGCAAAGAAAACTACAGTAATTCTTTTTTTTTTTACTGATCTCTGTTATTTTACCGTGGTCGGTGCCGGCTCATCTTCAAACACCCATAGTTTTGATCGAGATTTACTGGGAACATCGAAAAAATGTAACCACGTTTCGTCGTCTGTGACGATTGCATCAACATCCTTTGAACGGCTGGAATTATATTTCTTTATCATTTTTTTACACCAATTGACACGCGCTGCTCGCTGGCTTTCATTGAGGGAATGAGGGATCCATAAAGAACATAATTTTCTAATGTTCAAATCTTCATGCAAAATTGAATTCAAAGTAGATGCACCAATAAAAAGCATCTCCTGGATTTATCTATATGTAATACGTCGGTCATTAATAATTAAATTTTTAACTGTGTCAACGTTTTCTTGAGTCCTGCTCGTCACTGGGCGGCCTGATCTTTCATAATCATCTAAATTGAAACTTCCACGTTGAAATTCTTTGTACCAACAGAATACAGTAGAGACAGAAGGGCACTCATCGCCGAAAGTATCAGATTTCGTCGTGGCACTCGACGTACGATAATCCACGTTTGAAATTGTAGTAGAATATCACTCGGTAATCACGGCGACTGAGACAAGCCATTTTAATCAATTTCCACAAATCATGCAAGAAACAGACTGAGCACAGCAATAAGTTGTGTACACGTTTGAACTTGTGCTGCGGCCAGAGCACGGTTAAATCAAATTACCGATTGGAAATCGGAATATCGGTATCAGTTGTCGGAGATTAGTTTTGCATATCTGGAAGTTGCGGCACCGCTTTGCACTGCCCCGCACCGCCCTACAGCGCCCGCTCTGCCCGACTGATCGAGCGACTAATTCACATTCACATTGCTTTGTTTAGATGCACTCTATTCTGAAGGAACTGAAGAGAGTAATCATCAGGAACAGAACAAAGATCCCGCAATGTTGTGTTTAAGCGTTAAGTTTCCATGCACGTGTCAGAAAGAGGAATGAAAACTATATGTATAGGTAATAATATAAGCTTAATTAGCAAGCTTTGGGTGTCAGAATGGTTTCTATCAAATTGGCATAAATGTAATGAGACACGTGGTTTACGTTTTATATTTTTTATTATTATTACAATACAAAAAGCTTAGTCAATGATGTAATCACCATTAGCATCTAAGACTTCTTACCAACGATCCGGCAAAGTTTGGATGCCTTTTGCCCAGAACCTCTACATCAGAGAAATCATTAAATTGTTTACCCCGCAAATGTTGTTTCAGGGCTCTAAACAAATGATAATCTGATGGGGCGAGGTCTGTGGAATAAGGCGTGTGGGGCATCGTATCCCAGCCCAAGTTCTCCAACTATTGGCGAACGGCAGATGCGACGTGAGGTCGAGCGTTATCGTGTAGTAAAACTACGTTGACTCGTCTTCGTCGTTTTTTCTTGATAGCAGCAGATAATTTGTTGAGCTGGGTCGAATATTTGTTAGCGTTTATAGTTTCATTGTGTAATAGTTCATAAAACAGCATGCCCTGCGCGTCCCAGAAACTGAAAAGCAGAACTTTTAAGCGGTTCCTTTGACTTAGCTTCGATTGAGTTGGTAGCGTTTCTTCTTGAGGCAGCCAAAAAGCACGATGTGTGTGTTCTCGTTCTCGTAATGAATCCATGATTCATCTCCAGTAACCAGATCTAACAAAAACTCTTTACGCCAGGGTCGCCGCAAAAGTGATTGACAGATAGCGACGGACTGCACGACTGGCGACTGTAAGGATGTGCGGTACCCACTGAGCCAAAACTTTTCGATACCCAAGCTCATGAAGATGGTATTTCACGGCGTGCTGACTGCAGTTAAGTACTTCCGCTAATTCACAAGTGGTAGCATCCGGATTCGACTGCAGTTCGCGACGTAAGTCGTCATCATTCACTGCGGGTTGTCGTCCTGAGCGTGGCTGACTTTCAAGGCTCCTGTTTCCTGATTTAAAACGGTCAAACCATCGGGACACCATCGCATGGCGTGTACTTCCAGCGCCCAATGCAGTGTTGATATTGTTGTTGTGTTGTAGTGGCCTAACAAGTACTCGTATAAGTATAGTGTTCGAACTTATCGCTCGTCCATTTTTCTTCAAACTGACTAAACCGATCGCGAGGGCGGCTTTATATACCCCCACATCACAAGTACCTAGAGTTCTAGTTCTAGTAGTAGAGTTCTAGAGTAGTAGTTAGATTCTGTGTCGAATATACATAAACACTCTGGTGAAGAGAGATCATGTGAGCAACATTTCATAGATACCACATATCGTAACTCAGATGGGCGATTTGTTGTAAGTATTCCCTTCAAAGAGTCACTGGACGTATTGGGTGACTCATACATGATGGCTAAGCAGCGATTTCTATCTCTTGAACGTCGTTTGGGTAGAGATCCTCGCCTTAAAAGCCTATATGTCGACTTCATTAATGAGTACATAGAGCTGGGGCACATGTCTGAATCTACTAGGTGCCCACTCGACTCAACATGTTCCAACTATCTACCACATCATAGTGTTCTGAAGTAGTCAAGAACCACCACCAAATTAAGGGTAGTTTTTGACGCTTCCGCTAGAACTGCATCAGGTAAGTCCTTTAATGAAATACAGATGGTTGGTCCCCCTATACAAGATGATTTGTTGTCTATATTACTTCGATTCCGTCAGCATAAAATTGTCATAAGCGCGGACATTGAAAAAATGTATCGACAAACTCTTGTTCACGACAGCAATCGTCATTTACAAAAAATCCTTTGGAGGGCAGAACCAACTCATCCGTTAAAGGAGTATACGCTTAATACCGTGACTTATGGCACGGCATCAGCACCCTTTTTAGCTACCAGGTGTTTACTTCAACTAGCTGAAGAGTGCTCAGATTCGTCAACAAAGTTTTCGATAGCACGTGACTTCTATGTGGATGATTACTTGTCCGGTGGATCATCTGTTTCAGAGACTTTAGAGAAAAGACGCCGTGTTGACGATACTCTTCGGTCAGCAAAGTACAATCTTCGGATGTGGCGATCCAACTCCAGTCAGGTGCTGCAGGCGCTTAGCGGTGAACACGACGTTTCTGATGTTGTGGACCTGAGTGACAACGAGCAGTCGAAGACTCTGGGGCTCCTATGGAAGAGCTTAAGTGACACATTTTTGTTTTCTATTAACTTAAACTCCACTGACAAGGCTACTAAACGTCATATCTTGTCAACCATAGCACAAATCTTTGATCCCATTGGCCTTGTCGTTCCATGCATAGTGGAAGCTAAAATTATCATGCAGCATCTGTGGCTGGTCAAATGTTCTTGAGATGAGCTTGTTCCCACACATATTCAGTATGCCTGGAATGACTTTCAAAGTAGCCTGCACCTTTTAAACGAGTTCAAGATACCTCGCTGGGTGTTATGTGAATCTGCGTCCCGTCTACAGCTGCATATTCACTGACGCTTCAGAAAAAGCTTATGGGGCGTGTGTTTATGTTCGCAGTGTTTCGCGAGACGGCGAGGTTAACGTACATCTCCATACCGCTAAAAGCAAGGTAGCTCCAATCAAATCCACAACCATACCGCGGCTCGAGCTCTCTGGTGCGTTGTTGGGTTCACGGTTGTACTCAAAGGTTCGTCAGTCAATTACATTACATTTTGATGAAGTCCATTGTTGGAGTGATTCCACCATCGTCTTGGGATGGTTATCAAATTCACCAAATCAATTAAAGACATTCGTTCGTCATCGTGTGTCTGAAATTCAGAAAACTGTAGGAGGAAAGGCTTGGCACTATGTTCCGTCCACTGAAAACCCCGCAGACCTCGCTTCGCGTGGACTTAGAACTGACAGGCTGTTGTCGTCTTCGTTGTGGTGGTCAGGACCACAATTTCTTAGCAAAGATATGTCTTCATGGCCTCAGTTCCCTGAATCAAATCATAATAATTCTGGGTTACCGGAAACAGTCTCGTCTTGTCATATTTCTAATCACATTGTTGAAAGTCCTATTACTGCGTTATTTTCAAAAATTTCAAACTTCAATACATTACAGCGTGTGGCGGCATATGTCATGCGATTCATATTTAAATGCAACAAAAAATCATTTGAGTCTGTCTGTGAGTACTGAACTTAACAACTCTTTAAATTTATTATTAAGATTTAGTCAAATGGAATCTTTCCCGGAAGAGTATCACTTACTTAAATCAGGTAAACAATTACCAGCAAAGAACAAGCTATTATCTTTGTCAACTTTCTTTGATACTCTTTCTAATCTAATTCGTGTTGGAGGAAGATTAAACAACTCATTTTATGATTACAACATTAAGCATCCCATTCTATTGTCTAGTTCTCATATAATTTGCATTCTCTTGTTCAACATGTTTCACGTACGCCTTTTGCATGCTGGGCCTCAACTTCTATTAGCCACTGTTCGTCATCACTACTATCCTATTGGGGGTAGGAACTTGGCTAAAAAGGTCACACATCAGTGCATAAAATGTTGCAGAGTCAAGGCCAACACAATTCAGCCTATGGGTAATCTCCCAGAGCAGCGTCTACATTTAGAGTTCCATTTTTTTGACACAGGAGTGGACTACGCCGGCCCCATCATGATAGCTGACCGCAAGGGTAGAGGTTGTAGGCTCATCAAATGCTTCATTTGTGTGTTTGTGTGTGTAGAGAGCTACGAGAGCCATCCACCTCGAGCTTGTGTCGGACCTTACGAAGGAAGCTTTCTTGGCTGCACTAAATCGTTTTATTGCTCGACGGGGAAAACCCCGCAACATCTTCTCCGACAACGGTACCACCTTTGTCGGTGCTTTCAATGAGTTGGCCAGGCTGCTTTCGCAAGACTTAAACTTCAACAACATCGACCCTGGCATAAACTTTTCATTTATACCTGCGTATACACCGCACTTCGGAGGCCTATGGGAGTCTGCAGTTAAATCCACCAAGCATCATCTACGACGCATTTTGGGTTTAACAAACCTTACCTTTGAGGAAATGGCTACTTGTTTAATTCAAGTTGAGGCTATTTTAAACTCAAGGCCCTTAACTCCACTATCCAACGACCCTTCCGACCTCGCTCCTTTAACCCCGGCACACTTCCTATTGGTCGTTCTCTAATAATGCTGCCTCATCCACAGATCCAGAACGCCAACGTCAACAGCCTCCAAAGATTTCGCCGCATAGAGTATTTGAAGCAACATTTCTGGGCTCGCTTCTCACATGAATATGTTCTGTGGCTACAGGAGAGAACAAAATGGTGCCGGTCGTCTGGCGAGCTCAAGGAAGGAACACTGGTCATCATAAAGGACAAAACCTTACCTCCTCTTATGTGGCTTCTAGGACGCATCACACATGTTCTACCAGGCAGAGATGGCGTCGCGAGGGTCGCCGACATCCTCACAAGAAAGGGTGTCATCCGGCGCGCCTTCAACACAATCTGCCCGCTGCCGGTTTCTACAGTTGAAGACTCTTCAACGGGGAGAGTATGTTGAGACCGCTCCACTCAACATCGCCGCGCGCTAGCGGCAGTGAACGAGGGGTGCGGGGACAGCGGGGAGTCAGCCGGCCGACGGCCGAGCGCGGGCCCCCGCGCCATACCGCCAAGCAAAAAGTCAGCTGTTGCTCGCCTTAGTGCACGGCTGCGCTTGCGCGTCTTAGTTACAAATCCTATACATGTTTGTCATTTCTTCAACCGACCGTTGTAATTTCTGTACTTTCCTTCTTCATTATACTTCTTGTTATACAGTCCGCTATCTTTCCATTTCGCCCATCCACGAACTATCGTCGCGATCAAGAATGTTTTACAAAATTCTAGAATATTATCGAAAATAATTAACTTGAAAAAGGAAAGAGTGTCTCATTACTTTTGTACCAACCCAATAGTTATTTACTGTGTATGAAGGTCCTATGAATATGGTGAGTAAGAATAGGGTTTTATGAATAAAGGCACAGAAAGACAAGACTATGCATTTATTTCAATTAGGCTTGTCAGTTAAATACGCTAAGAGAAAACTAGTTATACTACCTCATCATGGAGAGGAAAGGACAAGGAAACTCGATGACAGCTTGTTTTAAAGTATTGTATCAACACATTTTATTATTGTCCTTACATTAATATCTTGGACCGTTTCTAAAAGCTACTTATAAACCGAAAGAAACAGATCATGGATATTCCTTAATTCGATTTAACATATTTAAGCAATATTACCACATAAAGAACAACATAGTTAACAGCAATAATATCAATTAACTTACGTGAACGGTAGTCCATCTTTCACCACAGTTGCATCCAAGAGTTCCAAAATTGGCGGGCCATAATTGATTCGATGTTTAACATTTCAACCATTATGTGCACATTTTGGAATGCAATAAATTATTGAGTATTGAGTACATCTAACATTCCGTCCATTTTTAACCAGTCATACATTTTGACCAAATAACTTTTAATATTGACAGTCTTAAGTAAATCTAATTTGGCAGAACTGTTTTAAAACGATTTAAGATATTCAATGTATTTTTATAACAATTTAACCGACTATAACTAGGTGAAGTCCCTTAAACATGCATCCCACTGAGTTTACTACATTTATTATTTATAACCACTTATGCATCCAAAATAGCACATAAAATTAAGAAAATATTTCAAATATAATACAATGTTTAATTCTGCTATCTTTAAATTTTAGGTGAAAGTAAAATAAGTTTTTGTATTCACTTAGACCGACTCACATATCCCCGGTTTCGTTAACACGTTCAACGCCACGGCCCGAACGGAACATACTGGTGTCGCCCAACATTTTCCGACATGGCGTTGAACGTGTTAATTATTCGTCTAGAAATACTCTTGACAGTTTGACAACAATATAGTACATACTACGAGTAATTCCATGCAATTTAGGAAAGCAATCAAGATTATATTCTATATAATTCCACATATTCCGACACGCGCAACACAACACTATATTCCGATACAGATTATTGACCTGTTTCATGTTCATGAATATAAACTCTGTTCCCATTTTGTTTGATTTATTATCTACCGTGACCCCATAAGTTATATCATAAGGAAGTGAAGAGAATCAGCGGCGCGCCTTGACTGAGCTAACAAACATATTCGGCGCGAGTGTGACGTCACTAGCAAGTGACAGTAAGTACGCGCACAAACATTTTCGGCTC
This sequence comes from Eremobia ochroleuca, assembly GCA_949629135.1. NCBI lineage: Eukaryota > Metazoa > Arthropoda > Insecta > Lepidoptera > Noctuidae > Eremobia > Eremobia ochroleuca. Next base: position 485,132 of record OX451389.1, on the reverse strand, counting down.
GAGTGTGACGTCACTAGCAAGTGACAGTAAGTACGCGCACAAACATGTTCGGCGCGAGTGTGACGTCACTAGCAAGTGACATTAAGTACGCGCACAAACATGTTCGGCATGAGTGTGACGTCACTAGCAAGTGACACGGTTACCCGCAGAAACAGGAAGTTTGTACGTTAGTTTATTACTGCGAACCACGGGGAAGACGCACGACGTGCAGCTACTGGCGCGAGGAGTAGCTAACCAAACGAACAATTGCCGTCTGCTCCGTAATTTAAAGGTACTTAAGTACATACTTACTTGTCAAAACTCGAATTTTCTCTTTGGACATAAATAAGATAAGGGATAAGGGCAGGAGCATGATGATAATGAAGACTTTTTTACCTCTGAGAACAAATTACTACAAACAAACAGCTAAGAACAAACTACTATAAACAAGTTACTACAAACAAACCTCTAAGAACAAACTACTACAAACAAACCTCTGAGAACAAACTACTACAAACAAACCGCTAAGAATAAACTACAACAAACAAACCTCTAAGAACAAATTACTACAAACAAACCGCTAATAACAAACTACAACAAACAAACCGCTAAGAATAAACTACAACAAACAAACCTCTAAGAACAAACTACTACAAACAAACCTCTGAGAACAAACAACTACAAACAAACCGCTAAGAATAAACTACAACAAACAAACCTCTAAGAACAAATTACTACAAACAAACCGCTAATAACAAACTACAACAAACAAACCGCTAATAATAAACTACAACAAACAAACCTGTAAGAACAAACTACAACAAACAAACCTCTAAGAACAAATTACTACAAACAAACCTCTAAGAACAAATTACTACAAACAAACCGCTAATAACAAACTACAACAAACAAACCGCTAAGAATAAACTACAACAAACAAACCTCTAAGAACAAACTACTACAAACAAACCTCTGAGAACAAACTACTACAAACAAATCGCTAAGAATAAACTACAACAAACAAACCTCTAAGAACAAATTACTACAAACAAACCGCTAATAACAAACTACAACAAACAAACCTCTAAGAACAAACTACAACATATAAACCTCTAAGAACAAACTACTACAAACAAACCTCTGAGAAAAAACTACTACAAACAAACCTCTGAGAACAAACTACTACAAACAAACAGCTACCACATCAAAATAATGTACATAACAGATCAGTGTGAAGGGCGTCTGACGTGCCTCTAACATCGTGGCCCTAAAGTGTTTCTCGCATCACTCGTATTTCACAAAATATGTTTGCTGTTATATAATAGCCTTCTTCGATGTTCTTATATGATATCACGTGGGATCGACCTTGTACTATAGGTATGTAAGTACTGACACATATCTGAGGCGATCGATGTCAGAGTTTTGGCAGATAAAGAGTTGCCCCGTCGGCGTCGCTTCCATTGCGCTACCGAAGTGCTTGTGAGCGTCGCTCGTGCGTCCCGCGCCCTCCTGGGCTCCCGTTCCCCCGAGCTCCTGCGGCCCCGCGCTCCTGCGGCCCTGAGATCCTGCGGCCCCGTGGAACAGTGAGCCGCACGTACGATGCTGATATACATACTTACGTTACTTTCACGATTTCTCCGCAAGTTTAGCAAAATTGTAGCAACACCCACAGGACATGTGCGATAATCATGTGAGGCAAGGTCATTTTATGACTCCCTCTGATTCGAGAAATACATGGCAAATAATTGATACCAATATGTTGGGGTGTTGGCAAAGGCAGTTGAGGGATTATTTTGTACTCAAAGTAGTCTGCAATACAATCCGTAAATAAAATTGCTAATAATTAATGCAAGAATCGATTGAATATTTAGCCAATTGAAATACGAAAGATGTACGTATATTTTTTCGTATCGTAAGTTGAACCTCCCTACGTTTGCTCAGTGCTGTTTAGGACGGGGAATCCTTCACCAACTGTGCGCAGTCCGTACATGCGGCACATCTGTCCACATTGCAGTTTCGCTTAATTTACGTCCTTATAATAATAGTCGCGCTACGCCCCGCAGGCGCCTGTTTGCTCAGGCCACCTTAAGTATAATACTTTGAGCAAATGGACGTGTCGCGTAGAAACGATGTAGAAGATCAAGTACTACGTCATGCGCTGGTGAATACTTAGCTACGTTTGCTACGACGTAGCATCTCGTAGCAGGCGCTACTATTCTGTGTTGTAGCAGGGCGTAGCAGGTCCAGCGAACCTGTGTTGTAACAGCACGTAGCAAGGCTACGAATCAGAGGGGCAATTCTCGAAAAGAAAGTTCACAGTCTCAATCTGTCAATAATACCTCGAATTTCCCTACATGTTTGACCGGTTTTTGACATTGATTGTCGCTGAGATTGCGACTAGGTTTTGAACGTTTCTAATTACGGGAATCGACCTTCTGATATAGCACCACGTGGTAGGTGCTAGTGCTACGAATCTTTGTTGTGGCAGGTTTTATGAATCTGTGCTATAGCAGCGCGTAGTAGGTGCTACGAATTTGTGTTCTAAAAGCGCGTAGCGTGTGCTACAAATTTGTGATTTAGCAGCGCGTAGTAGGTGCTACGAATTTGTGTTCTAAAAGCGCGTAGCGTGTGCTACAAATTTGTGATTTAGCAGCGCGTAGTAGGTGCTACGAATTTGTGTTCTAAAAGCGCGTAGCGTGTGCTACAAATTTGTGATTTAGCAGCGCGTAGTAGGTGCTACGAATTTGTGATCTAAAAGCGCGTAGCGTGTGCTACAAATTTGTGATTTAGGAGCGCGTAGTAGGTGCTACGAATTTGTGTTCTAAAAGCGCGTAGCGTGTGCTACAAATTTGTGATTTAGCAGCGCGTAGTAGGTGCTACGAATTTGTGTTATAGCAGTGCAGTAATTGTACATTATTGTTCATTCATTGACCACCTCTTGTTGTACGTTTGAGTGAATATAGTGGTCCTTCTGCATCTACTAATCTCTTGAGTGCGACGCGGTACTGAAATGTTGGTGCATTTGTGTACGTTGTGGACGGCTGCGTGGCGGTGACGTGGCAGCGGCGGAGCGGCGGCGGAGCGGCTGCGGTCACTCGCTCTCGACGCACCCATTACAATCAATTATTATTATTTTCGTTGGAAACTTCCCCACATATGCTGTCCGACGACCGATGCCTGTGATGCGTCATCGTATATTATTAGCCCTAAAAGTTCTACGCTGTGTTATCTATTGCTGGATTTAAGACCAGTGATGATAAAGTGCTGATTAGATTGTCTAATCGTGACAATTTGATTAGCGCTTTATCAGCATTGCTCTTAAGTTCATGTAAATATGTATTGATCACAGTTTGCTTAAACTTTATGTTGTATAAAGTCAGATGCTCTATACAGAGTTGATATGACAGAGGGGCATTAAATTACACTACGTATACTATACGTGTTTAGTATTAATTCGACACAGTATAAAAATAAAAAGCAACAAAAATGAGATTTTTTTGTTTTTAAACTAACTAAATAGCTTACAAATCAGAGTAAAACGCAACCACCCTTTGTAACTGACCTTAGATACTTAGGTAACAAAGCGGCAACGTCGCACGTGCGCCGGAGCGCGGCGTGTGTTATCTCGTGTCAAGGCGGACGGCCGGCGGTGGCGCGGGCGGCGACTTAGCCCTCCGCTCGCGTTAGCTTTTATGATAGGTAAGGTTTTGAAATAGGTACGCACACAAAAACATTCACATTAATGTACAAATTATACCGACGCGGACGGAGAATATTGTTATTTATTTTTGTAATTAAATCACTGTTCGTCGCTAAGCACTTTAATTTGTGAAATGCTAAAATAATCCAAATTTTTAGTTCAACAATTATATTTACATCTGAGGCATACACTTCACCCTTGTTAATGTACCCCCACAAAAAGAAATCCATGGGAGTGAGGTCTGGAGATCGTGGTGGCCACCGAACAGGTCCAAATCGACCGATCCATTGCTGCCCAAACATTTCTGTGAGCCGCTCTCTGGAAGCCGTCACAGAATGTGGAGGCGCTCCGTCCAGCTAGTACCACAACTTGCGATGAACGGCTAAAGGCAGTTCGTCAATGTACTCGGCCACAGGACAACTTAACAAATTTAAAAATTTCGCCGCTGTAAGGGTGCCGTCAATAAAAACAGGGCCGATAATATTATTCAAATCAAATCAAATCAAATCAATTTATTTGCCATAAGCGTTGGTACAATGTAGGTCTTAACATAGATAATACAGATCCATAACACTTAGTCATAATGTGACATGCAAACATTTTTGTTTCTATTATCAATCATTTTAAAATCATAATACAATTAAATTTCATTATTGATGTTGTTATAATATTACATACATTCTCAACATAAAAGAAAAAAGATAAAACCAGAATTAATATGAATGTCAGCGGGTAGACGATTATTATTTATTCTTCACCCTTTTATTAAATAAGTCATTTACTGAGTAGAAGTTGTTTTCCCTTAGCCATACTTTAAGACACCTCGTAAATTTATTAACTGGTAAGATTTTAATACTATCAGGTATAGCATTCAATATTCGACAGCACATTGCATAGCTATTCTTACTATACAATGCTGTCCTAGGAATTGTGGGCGAAACTATTCTATTCCTGTGCCTACTACTTTTTGGGAATATTTCATGAGCTCTTTTGAATAACTCCGGGTGTATTTTAACAAATTTAGCGCATTCAAAGATATACAGACTTGGAAGGGTTAGTATCTTGAACTTTTTGAATAAGGGTTTGCAAGATTCCCATGGGCGTATCCCAGCTATTGCGCGGATGCATTTTTTCTGTGCGATGAACGCTCTCTGACTTTCTGTTGAGTAACCCCATGTGATCAGACCATATCTCAGCACAGAGTCAACGTATCCATAGTATGCAGACAGTACAGTTTCTAACGCTGACGTTTTTGCGAGTTCGTAGAGAACGTACACGAATTTATTTATTTTATTGCATACTTTATTGACGTGGGCCTTCCAGTTGCAGTGTTTATCAATTGTTATGCCGAGAAATGTTGTTTCGTTTACTTCTGTTAATTTAATTCCTCTATAATTGATGTCTAGAGTTTTATTTTCTCGTCCATATGTACTAAATTGAATAAAATTAGTTTTTGTTAGATTTACACGTAGATTATTTTCGTCAAGCCATGTTATTATCGATTCAATTGTACTATTTATGTCAGTTATGTATTTATCAATGTCAGTATTATTTGATGTCATTATTAATGATATGTCATCAGCGAAAAGAAAACAGGGGTTATTGGTAACTTCGGGAAGGTCATTTATATAGAGTATAAACAATAAGGAACTAAGCACACCCCCTTGGGGCACACCAGCCTTGTTATGTTTGTACTTTGATCTGTATGACTTTAGTTCTAGTTTACTGTCAATTTTTTCGATTTCTACACATTCCATTCTGTTGTTTAAATAACTTTGTATCCATTGAAGTGCTGGGCCCCGTATTCCATACTTTTCTAATTTGACTGATAGCAGTTTGTGTGATACGAAGTCAAAGGCTTTCGACATGTCAAAAAATATGCCTGTAGTCTCAATTCGCTTATCTAAATTAGTAACTATTGTGTGAATTAGGTTAAAGCATGCTAATGTTGTGGACTTTCCCTTTTGAAAACCGTATTGTTCTTCCTTTAGAATGGCATGCTTCTCGATAAATTGAGTCAGGCGTTTGTGCATGGCAGTTTCAAATATTTTTGACATGATAGGTATGAGAGTAACAGGTCTGTAGTTGTCTAAATCTTCCTTGTTACCTTTTTTGTGGAGAGGTTTTATAACCGATTGTTTAAGCAGGGTAGGAAAACATCCAGATTCAAAGGATAGATTTACTAGGAATGTTATGACTGGTGCTAGTTCCACTGAGCAACTTTTTAGAATTTTCGTAGCTAACTCATCATAGCCTACTGAGTTTGTGTTGTTGAGAGATAAAATAATTCTCTGTATCTCTTCACATCCATATGGTTTTAGGAATATACTATCACTAACAGACTGTTTAAGACTAACCCGAGTAATTTCAAGGGTATCATTAGTTAGATTGATCCAATAGTCATTGAATGTTTCAGCAATTTTATTCGGGTCATTAACTACGATATCTCTGTTCTTCACTCTTTCTATGACTTGTTTTCTCTTAAAACCGATGGACTCCTTTTTTATCAGTTGCCATGCTGCCTTGCATTTGTTTTTCGAGTTGCTGATAAATTGATGATTATCTCTTTTAATCGACCCATGTATGCATCGACGTAGGAGTTTAGAGTAGGTTTTGAACTTTGATTTATTTTCCATAGTTTTGTTAGCGTAGTAATTGTTTCGCAATGTTCTTTTGGTTCTGCAGCTTGCTCTAATACCTTTAGATATCCATTTTAATGGCCGATCCCTGTTTGATATCTTTATCCTTCTGATAGGAAAACATAATTTATAAAACAGATAAATTAGCTCGTAAAACTTTTCGTAAGCTATATCAATATTAGATTCATTAAATACTTCTGAAAACGATAGTTCGGATATACATTCGTTAAACTTGGCAATGTGATGTTTATTATAGTCTCTTTTGTACGTTGAATATTCTATTAAAGCTGTTTCTTTATTTCTCACTGGTATACTTAATAGCTGCGCAGTGTTATGATCAGATAGACCTAGGTGTAGAAGTTCACCTTTAGCAGATTTGATGTTACTGACTATGTGATCTATACAAGAGTTTTGTCGTGTAGGCTCTTGGATATGGAGTCGTAGATTGTAATTTTGAATAATTTCGATTAGTGCCTTGGATTTATTATTTAATTGTAGCGTGTTGATGTTCAAGTCACCTGCTATAACTATTTTTTTCTTAAATTTACGAGTTAAAAATTGAAGCACTGTTTCAAGTATTTCGAAAAACTTGTCAATATTAGAAATTGGGGTTCTATAAACACATAAGATGAATATATTTTGATTCATGATCTCAATGCCGCAACACTCAAAGATATTGTCAATACAATGGTGGTTTAAGAATGACATTTCTTTAAATATAGTCCCGTTTTTTACGAGGATAGAAACTCCACCACGCTTTTGTTTCTTTGTCCTGCAGTAAGAGGTGGCCAAACTATAACCAGTAGGGTGGTCTTTATTCGTAAGAAAAAAAATTTTTTTCTTTAATTTCGCGGGGCACCACGTAATTTGATTATATACCATAAGAAAGTATTTCAGTATTTTTTTTGAATTTTTTAAATGACATTTAGAGGTCGCTACCAAGGTTTGAATTTTAAATAAAAACTCGAATTTTTTCTTGTCTTCTTTATTTTTTTTTAGATTCTGCCATTCTTTGAATAGTTTTTCAATTTTACTGATGACATGTTTTTTTAATTGAATTGGTATATTAGCTTTTTCCCACAAATTTATAACTCCGCAAGCCGTCAAAGTCGCAGATTCACGTATGCTTTTCTGTTCTTCATTTTTGTACTAAAAAAAAAACGCAAAACTTCACCGATGAATGGCAACGTTGATTGGTTGAATTCGGATAATAATTGTCCAATAAGCCAAACATTACTTTGATTTCTAGTAGCTTTACTGAGTCCGCTACTTGTAGACGCCATTGCAAGTTGAAACACGTTAATATGATTTTTACAAATAAAACACGTACGCTCTCGTTAATGACGTATTAGACCTGAAGTGTAGTAAGAAGTGAAGTAAGACGTACAATTTGAAACATACGCAATTACGCATGCGCACAAACCAATTTTTAACGTATTATGATGTTAGTGCGCACGCGTACGTCTTATCTTTTTGATTGTATGAACGGTCTAAATCTCGACGCGTCGGTACAGAAGAGAGGTCGAGAGGAGGAAGGGATAAAAAGCGATTGTCTATGCGAGTTTTACCTGCACGGAAAATATGATATAAACACCTAAATGAAACATTAATGAAACCATCATTTAAGATGTTTTTCAATGCTTTTAGTAAAAATTTTGACAGCTGGTAACCTCTAAATCTTAACAAAAAAAAAAACAAAAAAAACTTATTTCATATTTAGAAGTATATAATCAAATGAGAAAGTGCCCCGGGGATAATTTAAGAGTCGAAAAATAAGGACCACCCTAATAACCAGAGATTTTTATAAGACTTTCATTACCTCGTTCTATGAACGTGTAGAAGCCTCACGCCGCCGTAAGTGTGTGGGGGAATCCAAATAACAAGGCACTGATTTCTTGAATAAAACTTATTATGTTTTATTTGCACAATTGCTACAATTCGGCACAAGTAGGTCACGAAACAACAGAAGGAGAAAGAGTCAGGGATTAACACGGAAGTAAATTAAAGTTATAGCGTGAGAGGTGGAATGACATTCGCGTCGCGTCGGAGATGTGGCTCGACTAGCAAGCGGCCGGGGGCGAAGCCCGCGCGCAGTTTGGGCGCCCGTCCGTTCCACTTAACATTCCTGCGCCTGCGGCGATAAGGAATCGGTCGCCGTGTGGCGCGCTAGCTAGATCGCTAATAGTGAATTGTAAACTATGTCTGTTTGTTTGTTGAGATTATTAGAATACATTATAAATGCTTGCTGCTGCGACATGACACTACGATATAAGAACTTATAACTAAACACGTACATGATCCAAATTAAATATAAATTTAAGAGATGTGTGAAATCCGCTACATCACCCCCCTCCAGAGACCGTCACTACGGGCGATAATAGTCCGGAAAGTGCACCCTACGTCCTGATCTCGTCCGCCCGATAGGGTCGTTGGTTTTAGGAGTAGAATTGGTGACAAGAGTTTGTTGCGGTGTTTGTTCTGTGTTTGTGTTTTTAATATTACTGTTAGTGTTGTTGTTGTGGCTGATTGAGGTGTGTGTGTCATTCAGTATATAGGCTGGTTTGATTCGGTCTATCGATACTGTGACAGTTTTACCATTAAGAAGGAGTTTGAACACTTTCTCCCCCCGGTCTAAGACTTTATGAGGACCAGTGTAGGATGGCCTAAATGTCCCGGATGAGGCGTCATCTCTTAGGAATACGTGAGATGTGGTGGCCAGGTCTTTAAATATAAATATTGACCGTCTGTTACCGTGTCGTGAAGCTGGTGATGGCTGTAGGTTTCTTGCGAACATGCGTAATCTTCCTATATATTCGGTTACGTTCGCTGCGATGTCGTTTTCCGGTTGGAAGAAGTCTCCCGGTAGTCGTAAAGTCTCCCCGTATACCAATTCTGCAGTGGTCCCTTTAATGTCTTCTTTATAGGCGCTCCGTATGCCCAGCAGTACCAGGGGAAGCGTTTCTACCCAGTTCTCGTTTCCGTGGCAGGTAATGGCAGTCTTCAGCTGTCTATGGAAATGCTCGACTAGTCCATTGCATGCCGGATGGTAAGCGGTCGTTCTACGGTGCTCAAAACCTGTTATTTCTGATAGTCGTTTGAAGAGGTTGGACTCGAATTGTCTACCGCGATCTGTGACAATTTGGGTAGGGCAACCGAAGCGTGAGATCCATCCATATAGAAGTGCTTTCGCCACTGTCTCTGCTGTAATGTCCTTAATGGGTATCGCCTCAGGCCATCGCGTGAACCGATCGATTGCGGTGAGGCAGTACTGATATCCCTGTGACAGTGGCAGTGGTCCGATCAAGTCTATATGGACATGCATGAAACGAGAACGAGGTAGTTTAAAGCTGTTGAGCGGTGCAGAGACGTGGCGAGTGACCTTTGAGCGTTGGCAGGCTAAGCAGTTTTGTGTCCAAGCCCTGCAATCCTTCCTTACCTCTGGCCATACGTACCGTTCCGCTACTAGTTTCGCACTGGCGTTTGCGCCTGGATGGCTAAGTGAGTGTAAGCTGTCAAATACCTGTCGCCGGAATTTCTTCGTAACGTATGGTCTTGGTGTCTTGCCTTTCACGTCACAGTACAGCTCCGTTTCTAGGCCCGGTAGTGCTATCTTTTTCAATTGTAGCGAGGTTTTGCCGTTCTGATGTTGTTGGAGTTCTATATCGGAGCTTTGCGATTTAGCTAAATCGTTCAAATTGATAGGCTGTACTACTTCTTCCACTCGTGTCAATGTATCTGCCACAACGTTGTCCTTCCCTGATATGTGTCTAATGTCTGTGGTAAATTGTGATATATAGTCTAAATGTCTGAATTGTCTAGGTGGGCAATTTTCTTTGCGCGAGTGAAAGGCAAAACAGATAGGCTTATGGTCTGTATAGATTACAAATTCTCTGGCTTCGACCATATGTCTGAAATATTTGATAGCCTCGTATATTGCGAGCAGCTCACGGTCGTAGGGAGAGTATTTCTGCTGTGTAGGACTCAGTTTGCGTGAGAAGAAAGCTAGTGGTTCCCAGGTATTGTTCTTCAGCTGCTGTAGGACTGCTCCCATGGCCGCGTCAGACGCATCTGTCACCAAAGCGAGTTTGGCGCCAGTGTCCGGGTGCGCTAGCATTGCGGCCCTGCAGAGGCCTTTCTTGCATTCTTCGAAGGCTGTGTTTTCGTCTGAGGTGAAATTCACTGGGTGCGAGCCTTTCACAGACCCTGACAAGAGTGAGTTCAGCGGGGCTTGGTGTTGTGCTGCATTTGGAATAAACCGCCTATAAAAATTTACCATACCTAAGAATCTTCTTAGCCCACGTATGGTTTTTGGCGCTGGAAAGGTACTGATCGCCTCAACTTTCGTTGGCAAGGGTTTTGTACCTTCGGGCGTGATATTGTACCCTAAAAATGTGACTTCGTGGGCACCAAACACGCATTTCGAGGAGTTAATAACCATCCCGTATTTCTGTAGTCTGGAGAACAGCTGTCGTAGATGTTCTTCATGTTCTTTTTGGTCTTTTGAGTAGACCAAAAAGTCATCTAAATATCCGTAACAGAAGTCGAGCCCCCGCAGCATTTCGTCGACAAAACGCTGAAATGTTTGCCCTGCGTTACGGAGGCCAAATGTCATGAAAGGGAATTCGTACAGTCCGAATGGTGTGGTGATGGCGGTTTTTGGGATATCCTCTGGGTTTACCGGAATCTGGTTGTAAGCTTTTACTAGGTCTATTGTAGAGAAGACCTGACAGTCAGATAGATTATGCGAAAAGTCGTGAATGTGTCGGATTGGGTATCTGTCGGGGATTGTTCTCGCGTTTAGTATTCTGTAATCGCCACATGGACGCCAACCGTTATCTTTTTTTGGAGCAAGATGCAAGGGTGAGGCCCATGGTGAATCGGAGGGTCTGGCTGTGCCAATTGAAAGCATTGATTCAAACTCCTCCTTCGCGATTTTTAACTTATCGGGAGCCAATCGGCGGGGTGTACATGATAGTGGTGGTCCCGGTGTTGTGCGTATGTGATGTACAGTGTTATGTGTTGGCTTGTGATGTATACCGGATGGTCGGGTTATGTCTGGGAATTCCCGTAGTATATCATGGTATATGGTGTCACCAATTCTTACCTTTACCGAAGAGACGATGTCGGACGAACGCGCAAGCAAAGCCGAGGCAACCAGTGTTGTCTCAGCGTCGATGAGGCGCTGGTTTCGAACATCTACAGTTAAATTGTAGTAAGACATGAAATCTACACCTATTATCGCCTTAGTAACGTCAGCAACAATAAAATTCCACATGAAGTCACGGCGTAAGCCTATATTTAATTTTAACTGTATGTAGCCATACGTATTTATTACACTACCGTTAGCCACGCATAATTCGTAGTTTGTCTTAATACGACGCTCTTTAATAACGGACCTGGGGAACACACACACGTCACTGCCGGTGTCGACGAGAAATTGAGTTTTTGTGATTTGATCTGTCACGAATAGGCGACCAGAGCCACGGCAGCCGTTGGTCGCGGTCACTGGCTGCCGGTCGCGTTTCCCGCGTAGTCACAGGGTTTCATGCACCTAGTTGCTCTGTCTCCAAATTTGAAGTGATACCAGCATATAGGAAACCGTCTGTAGTTAGAATTTGAGCGGCCAGATGCTGACGGTCCTCGGCTGTCGCTGTGAGATCTATGTCTTGGCCGTGATAACCTGTCCATTTTCGTAGTCAGCGCTTGTACTTGTTTCGTTAGCTCGGCTATCTGATTTGTCATCTGATCGACGTTACTACTTGGCATTGCCCGTGACGTGGACGCTACCTGTTGGTTAGTGGGCACCACATCATGTATGCGGTCTGCTAGTTCAGCTACTTCTTCCAATGATGCTTTAGACTGCGAGGCGATAATAGTTTGCGTACTACTGGGCAATCGGCTGGTCCAGATGGTCCGCAAAAATTCTTCTGGAACGTTCGGTCCTGCAAGGTGTCGCAAGTGTCGCAGGAATTGCGACGGCTTCCGATCACCAAGTTCCTCTTGGGTAAGAAGCTGATGGACTTTCTTCTCCCGCGACGCTGATAACCTCTTCACCAGTTCTGTTTTCAACTTCTCGTATTTGTTTGGGGCTGGTGGGTCGGTGATAATATCCTCAATTTCAGACGCGTATATTGGGTCGAGACTACCGATAGCGTGATGGTATTTAGTATTGTCGCTGGTTATGTTTGCCAACACGAACTGGCTCTCTAGCTGTGAAAACCAGAGCGCTGGTTTTTCCGGGTAAAACGGTGGTACCTTCACACCGACCCAATGCACGTCGTAGTAACGGTTGGGGTCGCTTGAAGTTGGCGCTACGCCAAGAAGTAAAAGAAGTAAAAGTACTCTCATCGGTCCATATTACATTTTTTAAGAAATTACGGTCTTCGGTTGTTTTATTTAGTAGCCATTGGCAGTAACTGTTCCTGACCGGCAAGTCTCTCGATAACAAAGCTTGCAGCTTCCGATATTTATAAGGTTTGCGTTTGTTACGTTTTAGAACCTTGTGGGTGGTTCTATGGCAAACCCTAAACTGCCGGGCGGCTCTGTGGAGACTCGTTGTTGGGTTGCGGGAAAAATGGTCTAAAATTAGTTCTTCCCAAGCAGCGCGTATTTGCCGCGGCGGCACTCCCTCCTGTTGCGGCACTATACTTTTGTGGTCCCGTATTCTTTGTACTGCCAATTGTATGGTACGGGCGTTTCTAGGGCAATGGCGGCTGTCACCATACCTCTCTCTGTATGTTCGCAGAGCTAAAGCTGCGTTTCCACGGAATTCGCCGTAAATTAAAATCATTTCAATGTATTCTGACGCCGTGTAAGTTACACGAGGCATTGTTAAACACTTTAATTACACACACACACACACACACACACACACACACACACACACACACACACACACACACACACACACACACACACACACACACACACACACACAACCAAAGTTTAATTACGTGTCCTATCACAATAAAAACAGTCAATCAAAAAAAAGCACTAACACTAAATAATAATAATCCGAAGTTACGTGTCCTGTTACAATAAAAAAAAGAAATACTGTCTTAAACTTATTTAGTGTCCTATCCCAATAACAAAACAAAACCAGCTGTTAGGAAAGATACATCGTGTTCAAACGGGGCAAAAACTTAAAAAATCATTTGCGACTAAACTATTGGTCCTATTTAATTGATTTTTGGTACAGAGCTTGAAAATAGTACCTAGTATAGGCAGTTGAAAGGAAAGCCCCTCTGTCGTATCAACTCTGTATAGATTTAATAAACATACAAAATTACGAAATAAGTGGCGCTATTGAAGGTGCGGATCGTTAGTACCAGACGAAGTGATTTTACGGCAGAGGTAAGCCGGAGCATAAAAAAAATGCATGCCTGCCTAGGCTGGGCCTAGCGCACGTAGTCCTAGGCCGGGCCAGGCAGAATGGACGTGGATTGCTCCTTCATGGAGCATTGGACGGGGCTGCATGTGCGGGTGGTGCGGTCCTGATTCAGGACCGCACTGCTCGTACGTATGGTTTTGGCCAGTGCTCCATGAACAGATTCAATGTTTTATGTGGCTGTTCTTGTTATTATATTATTTTTATTATTATCATTATTATTATTATTATTATTTTAAAACTTTGAATGAAACATGTATGGATGAATATCTGAAATAAATTAATTGAAATGAATAACTCAATTTCATGTTTTTTGTTTTCAAAACATAACCTTGAAAAACATATTTCCTCACAAAACAAATAATCTTTCAAACAACTATCTGTAATAATGCTGCCAATTATGCCATCCTAATGATTACTTTTCGAATATACTCTAAATAAGTAATTTCAACTTAATTGACTATCTACTTACCCCAAATACCTAATTACAACGTACTTTCACTACACACAAAACAAAACAAGCTCCATCTATAATTCTAATACTAAATACTAATCACTGTTTTATACCAACAAATAATTTCCAATTGTTACACTAATAAATTCAACGAACACAACGTGCTCCGGTATGTAAATTGGTCGGGATTCGCCGGCCAAGCCAATAGTTTGTGTATTGAGGCGGCCATCATTTTGTACAGTTTCCCTGAGCATTTCTTTCTCTTTTTGTAATGTATGAGTTTGCTTTAATATATCATCATATTGCTGGATCAGCACCAGCACTTTCATTACCTAAAAAGTATAATATCTCATCCTTTTCTGAATATCGTCCAATATCCCTCTTACCATTCCTATCCAAAGTCTTTGAACTAACGGTTCATTCACTATCAACTAAATTTCCTCAGCCCTTTCCAGTCTAGCTTCCGTCCTGGTCATAGCACCTCTACAGCGCTTCTGAATGTTACGGAAGATCATATAAGGTCGATAAATGTTTTGCTTGGTCTTCTGTGCTCTCTTAATATATCTCTACCGGTAATTGATTGGTTTCGTAGTTAGCTGTTCGGTCGCCGGCAGCGTATTAGCATCGGAGAGACTGTCTTCCAGTGTATGTGTATGTGTATGCATATATAAGATGTTTATGTATCTATTATAGTATATTGTATGTGTATACTTCTTATTTTGCACCATTAAAAAGTCACCATTTTCAAGTCCACGTAATTACTGTCCATTCCATGGTTGCCTGGAAGAGGTCGCGGAAAGCGATAAGGCCGCCTGCAGCGACCGTACAGCGTCATCAATTGCAATGTAGGCATTATTCATAGAAAATGTACAGGCGACACTCGGGTCAGTGTCATCGTGTCGTGAGTTAACTATATACCTATGTAATAATCAAGTGTCATTGTGTAACTATTGGAAGATTAAATAAAATAACAAGTGAATTCTCTGTCCACATAGTCATTTACTCATCCTGCCATCTAAGAAACCCCAAGACCACAACATTGGTGACCCCGACGTGATCAAGCAGGAAAGGATATCTTGTTACACATAATTCAGGCGGGCGACTCAACTACCACGTGGAAGGCACCTTGAATAATACTTTGAATGATCACGTAATGGCATCACAAAAGGTGAAAGAGGCTTTGAATGAGGAGCAGTAGGTTACCAGCATCTCAGTATCAGTACGCATTCCAGATTTTTGGCGTGATGAACCCAAGTTACGGTTCATACAAACAGAAGCGGCATTGAACCCACAAAAGGCGTCTGATGAGACCAGATGCGCCAGATGCGTCCGACGAGGCAGGATTTTTTAATTTTTTTTTTATTATTATTTTTTTTTTTGACGAGGCAGGATACAAACATATTATTGGACCCACCGGTATCAGGAAAGTATGAGGCGCTAAAAACGCGACTATGTAACACTTACGCAGAGCCCGAAGCCCGACAAGTGCAGTAGAAATGAAACTGGGAGACCAAAAACCATCACAGCTGCTGCGGAAAATGAAGGACTTGGCGCGAGGAAAGGTCACGGATGAAACATTGACAGTTCTATGGAAGAATCACTTGCCCACTACTGTGAGTAGTGTTTTAGCAGCCACAAAGTCAAAAGACACAGAGATCCTGGCTTCGGTAGCGGACAAAATAATGGAAACAAATACGACAAAAGATAATATCACCAAAATAGACGCGCCAAAAAAAACGACAGATATAGTCATCGAAATAGGAAGTCTAGGGGAACGTATCATGGGATTGGAGAGCCGTAACTTGAGACCAAGGTACAACAACTGGGGAAGACAAAACTACAAATCAAGATCGCGAGACCAGCAGACGACGAACCCCACAAGACCCGAATAAAGACCAGAGAGAACAAGCCGGAAAACTAGAAGCGGAGCAGAGAATGGCAGAGATCTGTGCCCCGAGAGTGAACCACCGCCTAAAAGTAATGGACGTAAATACAGGTATACAATTCCTAATTGACAGTGTCGTAAATGTATCGGTATATCCGCGTAATCTCGTGAGTTAAAAAGTGCATCGAAAGAGTGTGGACCCAAAAAGTATAAACTGTACGCTGCAAACGGCACACAAATAGAAAAACATCGACTGATAACGAAAGAACTAAATTTTAAGCAACGTCGGAACTTAAGATGGCTATTTATTGTAGCAGATGTAAAACAACCAATACGAGTAATAGGCGCGGATTTCCCGGTAAAGTACAAGTTGTTAATAAACCTAAGCGGCCGCCGATTAATTGATAGCGAAACTCAAATTAAGGTTGTAGGTTGCATTTTCGACTCCAACCAACCCACAATAAGACGATACTAGATCACCCATACGTAGATTAATTAGCAAAGTATCCGAGTTTGATTAAGCCATTTTTATTTAAAGAGGTACCCAAGCATAATGTATGTCATCACATCGAGCCATTGTATATTTATGTACAATAAAGAATATGTAAATAAATTGAGAACACCTTAATCGCCACATTATGACTCTTGTACCTAATGAAGGGAGCACTCAGTCGTCGAGTGTCGCTCACAGTCGGAGTGTTTGTCGCGTGACGTCGGCAGCGGGTACTCTTTTATCGATTTTTCAGAGCAGATGTGCGCTCCTCGGGCCATCAACTTAGCTAAACCGCCATCTGTCCAAGTGAGTTCACTCGCCGTCTCACACCAGACGCCGCGTATTTTCCGGACGAACGGCAGACATACGAAAATCTCCCACAGAGCGCTTGAACAAGCAGTTAACAATCATTTGCCGACACATTCACAACTAGACGCAAGTATGTAGTTTCTGCGATTAGCTAAATCATCTAGTCTGCTGCATGATTCAGCGCCTTTTCACCAAAGGATTGGTGTGTCCTAGCTCTACAATCTGGCAAGCTATTAGTGATTGGTAAGAAAATAAGAGATTCTCTTAAACACTACATCAATAACACTGAAGGATACAGATACGTGTTAGTAGTTAAAATTATATTTTGCTAAGACTGGACTTTGTGTTTTCCAATGGGATGTGTTGCTCTAACTGCACATTACTGTAACAAACTTGTCCAGGTAGTAACCGCGGCCCTCTGCCGGCGACAAGATAAATCAGCTCTGCGTCTAATTGTAGGTAAGGGTAATACGGGCTGGTGTCCGCAACTCCACGTCAATGCGCGTATTTTGCGTACGCGTCTAATTGTATTGTTTATTATAGCGGGCTTTATGAATTGTTGCCCATAGCCCGGAGCCGTGTTGTTGCGACATATTACAACAAGCAGCTGCTGTAGCCATTCAAACGTAATCCATAATAAATACTCCATACTCCATATCTACTTTAACATTGTAAATGTAACTCTGTCTCTATGTCTGACTATGTAGGTATACCTTAACTACTGAACGGATTTTGATGAAATTCGATACACAAGTAGACCATAATCTGGGTTAGGACATAAGATACTTGCGCGAGTATGTTTCCGTGGGATAATTTCCGACCTCCACGAGGCAAAGCTAGTATTGATAAAATGACCTTTAATGTTCTTCTTTCTGCTGCTGCGATTGTTAACGTTAACTCAAGCGGAGAAAGTATATAAATACTTCATTTATTAGGATGTAATTATTTTAATTTTAAAATATCACAATTCCTCAAACGTCCACGACCACGAACGCCCGAAAACAGAGCTGAAATTTGGTCATTTTAATTATTGTGAGCGAATTTAATGACCTAGCTGCAATAGTTGAAAAGTTTCAAATTGTAAAACAAACTTAACTAGTTCAGTTCAGTAACTGAACTGAACTAAGTTTGTTCGCTCGCGGTATAACAATGTGGTGTTCGGTTTGATATTCGCTTCCTGACAGCTATTAAACTAGTTTGCCGTATTCTCGCGAGGTTTCGTGTGACGAACTTTAATTTAGTTAGAAGTTTGTACTAACCTGTACACAGTGCTATAGATATACAATATGTATACGTTGCCTCGTCTATCGGATTCAGAGACACACGACACTCGCCGTTCCATCTCCCAGCGTCGACTGAGTATCTTGTAATGAAACTCTATATGTTCTAATTGGAGCCAGATGGAACAGTAACTCTCCAGAGTTTAAAGACTTGATGCAAAGTGTATTGCAACAGTAGAGTCTTTAAAAGATTATTATAATTATTAGAAGAAGTGAGTTGTCGAAACGAATCAAGTGTGAGTATGAATATACCAATATGAGTTCTTGATGAAGCTTCCCACACTGCGCTGTCCGGTGTACTGGCTCCTCAGTACACCGATACAAATGCCAACGGCAATTTCAATCAGTGTTGTGATAGGTCATTCATAACATCAGCTCGAAAAATGTCCACTGTTGAGAAAACGATTAGATCATACATTACTATTGTACGGTTAAGGTACATTTAAATGATAGACTGATAGATTGATTGAATTTTTGTATTGAAATACCACCCTACACTGATAACTGATCGACTCGCGGCGAATGAGTCTTTTGCGGTTAGCTCAAACGGTGATATGCAACTACTGATCGTTGACCTAAAATTGTATATTTTATTCATTCGCTGCGCGTCGATGTCAGCATAAAATTGATACATATGCTATTGTACGGGTTTGCTCGTACATGCTCCGCGAGGAAAAGATATAAAAATACAACTGACTAAATGAGAAACAAATAATTATAATACATGATTTGATGTTAATATAATTTCTTAGTGTCTCTATCGTTAACACACTGTTCACAAATTAGATATGCTTGTATAAGAACCTAATATAGGGGAGGTGGCTTTATCTAACACACGCGCACTTGTTGTCACCTTCGCCCTTTCACTGTCACACTGATACACTACACTATCCCCAACACACGCACGTTGCGTGGCCGGGCACGCGCCGCTGCCGGGCGCGCCGCCTGCTGGCGGGAGCGCGGGGGCGCGCCTCCACGCGAACACTCCGAGACCTGCTGCTACCACGCCGACCATACAGTAGATCGCGGTGTAATGATGAATGTCATGGGTTGACAGACCAATCCGTTTTCTTTCATGATCTTGATTTTGTCCTCAATTGTTTTAAACTCTCGATCGCTCTCTATGCTGGAGTCATTCAAGACATCTTGAGGAATAGACACGTTTATTACGTGATTTATGGATGCAATGACTGGTGAGTATAGGTTGGCGCTGATACTAACATCACTCGTTTTTTGTTGATGAGCAATTACTTCAAAATTATCTGATTTGATTATGCAGCCGTAATTTATAGTTAGAAGTCCGGAGTGAGTCAGTTGATGCGCGGTAACTTGATCTCCACACACTGCTCGTAGGTTACATTGACCGCAGCAAAAATAAATATAATTATTGATAGAGTGGCTTTCTATCCAAAGGTTTTGACAGGGATCGGCGCTGACTTCACATGATGATGCCTTTGATAGGAAAAAGTCTTTATCTCTGCTTAGTTTGTAAATAGGAGAATGAATGTTGCACAAGTGTACAAAAAATCAAAATCAAATCAAAAGTAATTTATTCAAACTAGGCTGAGAATCAGCACTTTTCGAACGTCAAAATTACAAAAGACAGTCCCCCAAAACGCCCGCCCTTCACCACTTCCTAGTGCTTTCGCTGCGAAGAAGAAGTGGCGCAACAAACTCCCCAGCAGCACAGCTGTCTGTTCAGTTAGAAAATACTTGACTGAATACAATACAAGGTATGCAAAGTAATTAACATTACAAGACACAGAACACTAAATTAAGTTATTTGCCATATGTCAGCTAGCAACGCCAATATACCAAGAAATACAATAAAAAACTATACGTACTCAAGCAACAATTAATAAATGAAAATTAAATAAAAGCCTCCAGGTATAAAGGGCGTGACCGCTAACATATTTATGCAATGCTGGGTTCCGTTTACATAGCTTTCGCTTGAAGTCACAAATGATAAACTAGAACCATCGAAGGAAACTAAATAAACAAGTTATTACTAATTATAACAATAATAAAACCATGGTCAGCAAGACGACCAGTCACCACAAGCAGCACCCGTTCACGAGCATAACGCAAAGATCAGCCATTACCCCCCTCGCCATATTTGAGGGACGTACGTTTGTCACTAGGCAGGAATCGATGATATTTTCAGTCAAGATTATGTAGGCATCCTTTTTCAGATTTATAGCTATGAAATCTGACACTGGTTTAATTGATAACATTGTGTTGTTGTTTTTCTTCGCAGGGATTGGTATAAGCTTGAATATTTCATAGGTGTCCCTGCTTATCAAAGGTATTTGTACTTCAAATATTGCGTAATTCTTAAGCACTCTTGCTTTGACTCGTAGAAGTTTAAAAAGTTGTGCAAGATCCGTATGAATATTTTCTACAGGTAAGGTGACGTCAGTATACAAATGACTTGCTATAGTGCTCAGCTGATCCCGTAATTGTTCGGCGGTTATTAAATGTGGATTAAATCGCCCATGATAGATGTCTGTAATTGTATCCACTAAAGCGTTCTGTAACTCTTTCAAGTCATGTAGTAGATTGCTTGTGACTATAGCTCCCATAGAAACTTCACTTGCTCTCGAAAGATTTTGAGTTTCAGCCTTTAATACTTCTAATGTATTTTCGATGTTTGAAAACTGTTGATGAATCATTTTATGTTGTTTGTACATTGTAGCCTCCGTCCTCTTTAAGAGACTGAATTCTGCTTCTATGACCGAAGTTTGATTTTGCCAAAATGAGACAATATGCTTTTGATTATTGCGAAGTAGAGTGATATCTTTCTCGTATTCTTCCGCGAATCGAGCGTCCAATACTCCGAACAGCCCGTTTGCTATGTAACCGACACCGTCGATAACACCTCGTCACCACCTGTTCGCTGGCCTTGCAAAATACTGACTGAGTAACAAATGATTATTGTAATCCAGTTCGTTATACCCGTGACGTAATTGCAATAATATTATGTCACAATATGATTGTGCTTTAATTGGGCTGCATGTTTGTTCTAGCGATATGATACTTTTGCTAAGTGCGATAATTCCTTCCCAATAAGGGTCTAAATCGTAGTATATGATTAATTTCCAATTGTCCCTTATGATCTGCATGTTTGATAGTGTATCGAAGTAAATATGCTGATTACTTCTAAATTGTGTGACGTTAAGTGCACATTGGGAAGTTGTAAAGATGCTAAAGAATAGCATGATTGCTGTAAACACCGACGCTATATTGTAACGAGTGCCTACCTTCCCTGTTTCACACTGCTTATCTGTATGGGACTCTCCCGAATCCGTCGTTTTTGCTTGCTTGATTTGCGAGGATTCATTGTTAACTGGGAGTTTTGATAATTTTGTGATAGGACGTTTCAGTGTTCCGTTTTTGGTTTTTACTGTAACCACGCGAACATGACCATCGGAACCGGGGTGAAGCTCGATGACTCTGCCCATCAGCCATTTTCCCGGTGGAAGATTGTCATCATGAATCATGATAATATCATTTACATTGAGGTTCCTGTTTGCTTGTCTCCACTTACTTCTTTCTGTAATTTGTACTAGATACTCATTCTTCCATCTTTTCCAGAGATCTTGTACAATTTTTTGTGTCAACTGCCAACGGGTTCTTAAATCCGTTTCGGTCTCGTGTACGGTAACCTTTGATCCACCTGTTAGGAAGTGAGCAGGCGTTAAAAAATCCACATCGTCTGGATCTTCTGATATAGCACATAATGATCTCGTGTTGAGACAGGCCTCAATCTGTGTAAGCACCGTATATAGTTCCTCAAATGTAAGAATCTGGTCACCAATAACCCTCTTGAAATGATGTTTGAAGCTTCTAACTGCCGCCTCCCATAGGCCTCCCGCGGATGGCCATGACGGCGCATTAAAACTCCACTCAATTTCCATATTTAATACTTCTGCTTTTAGATCTTTTGTCTTGCATGATATTCATAAGTGCTTGATATTCCTGTTGTAGTACCTTGTTAGCACCGACAAAGTTGCGACCATTATCGCTATAAATGTGCCTAGGCGTCCCTCTGCGAGCTGCCATTCTTCTTAATGCTGCTATGAATGAAGTTGTGCTTAGATCACCAACTAGTTCTAAGTGTACTGCCTTGGTGACCATGCACACAAAGACAGCCACATATCCTTTTGTGCTCTTAATGCCTCGTCCTTTGCTTGCTTTGACGTAGATGTGACCAGTAAAATCTACGCCGGTGTGCGTAAACGGACGTGATGGATTACTTCTGGCCTCCGGCAGGTGCCCCATGATTTGCTGTTGGTTGTCTGGATTTTGCTTTTTACATAATTACGCAACGACGAAGCTGCCTCTTCGTAGCGACATTCCCTCCTAGAATCCAATATTTTTGTCTGATAAACCCCAGAGTCAGCCGGGCTCCGGCATGTAACATAGTTTGATGTGCGTCCTCTATTATTAATTCTTCGAATCCGGCTCGAAGGACCAAAAAATGTACGGTTAAGGTACATTTAAATGATAGAATCACTGTCTCTCAAGATGCAGGTTGCCTAGTTTGAGAGGCAGCGTTTTCCATATTGTGTACAGATTTTAGTTCTTAGATTTGTATTGCATTGTGTTACTACTAAAGCTCATTTAAAACTGTCTTTGAACATGTTATTATTAAAAATATATATATATATATTATAATATATATTAAAAAAAATATATATTAAATATTTTTTATAAGCATTTTAAGACCTTTTAAATAAATATTTACTCGAATTTTCTAGACGTTCTCACGAATTGAATATCATTTTCTTTTTAGAAGCTTCGAGAATCTTCCATGCTTCTATTTACTTTCTCAAAACTTCCATTTCTAACCAAAAGGATATACATATAAACCCGCAAGAGTCGAGATTCGTCATACAAAGAGTGCGGTGGTGTCTCAAGCATGCGAGACGAGAGACGCCTATTTATGCTAGCTTCCTGCATGTCGATTCTGTAAAAATCTCACAGTGAAAACTTGCGTGGAGTGAGCGGTCAGTGTTATCCCACTGATGCTAGGGATTGACTAAGCAAACATTTACAATCTTAATCGAGATTTTAATAATAAAATATTGACTTTGAAATCATATAAAATTATCACTACAATTAGCATAAACAGTATTATTAAAATATCGATTATGATTGTAAATGTATTCTTGGTCAATCCCTAGTATCAGGTGGGATGACACAGACAGCTCACTCCACGCTCACTTCACCTAAGTTTTCACGGTGAGATGGTTACAGAATCGCACTGCTGGAATCGTCACAGGCATTTGATCTGGTTCCTTATGATGTGTTGTGGAGTAAATTAGAGCAGGTAAATTTACCCAAAGAACTTGTTAGAATTTTAAAGTTTTGGTACGGAAACCAGATCAACACTGTACGATGGGCTGGTGCGTTTTCTCGTCCTTACGAGTTAGAGTGTGGGGCGAGGCAGGGTGGATTGAGCTCACCAACGCTTTTCAACCTTTATGTGAACGAGGTGATTGGCGAGCTCAGCAGTACCAGGCTCGGGTGTTATAATAGACGGTACCTGCGTCAATAACATCAGTTAGGTGGACGACATGGTACTGCTGAGCGCGTCAGTCTGCGGCTTCAGAAAATTGGTTGCTCAATGTGAGGCGTATGCTAAAGTTCATGGCTTGGCATACAACACTAAGAAGTCGGAGGTCATGGTCTTTGAGGCTGGGGGTAAAAGTCCTGATGCAGTACCGCCTGTATTACTTTATGGCACATCTTTGCAGAGAGTCTACAGATTTAAGTATCTTGGTCATATATTGACACCCAACCTCAAAGACGATGATGACATTGAACGGGAGCGGAGCGTGTTGTCTGTTAGAGCGGACATGCTGACTCGCAGGTTTGCATAATGCTCACTTCTTGTTAAAATCACGCTCTTTCAAGCCTACTCGTACTGTACTGCTTTTTACACGTACAGCCTGTGGGCTAGATATACGCAAAGGTAGTACAGCGCTCTCCGCGTTCAATATAACAATGCGTTTAGCATACTGGTGGGGCTATCCCGTTTCTGTAGTGCGTCAGGGATATTCGCAGATGCGCATGTAGGTTGCTTTTACGCAACAATGCGTAAGAGATGCGCTTCCCTGGTGCGCAGGGTCTGGGGCGGCTCCAACAGTGTCTTAAGCATGGTTGCGAGTCGCCTGGACTGTGTATACGTGAGTCACCGTTGTGCCGTCTCTCATGGGATGTCGTAACGGTGACCAACCGTTATTTCTGTGTTTTTATTTAGTGTCTGTGCTTACTAACACAGTCGTAAGTTTTACTAACAATCTTTTTTGAGTCTTGGTTACTCCAATAAAGAAACATTCTATTCTATTTTATAATCTGGAAATCAATTTTGCTAAAACTAATTTAATAACTTTCCACCCCCACCAAAAAATCCTCTTTAGGTATGTATTTTTTTTCTTTTAATAATCAAAAAAAAAGAATCAATAAATGAATTCCCACTATTAGGCTTTACCACGGTAATATTATCTATACAGTATTCCAACTTCATACAAACGAACGAAGCGCGAGCTATGCCTACGCGCCTCGATCTCGGCATGCGCTCGGCATACAGACAGTCGCGACTGTGCCGCAGTGACGAACGGACGGTGTGTTGTTTTTTTTAACAATAACCGCGCAATTTTTTCACTAAAAATAAGTTCAAGTACATATTTAATATGACGAGTAGGATACAGGGTTATTTTTCAAAGACCAGCCAAATCTAAGGATGAGGTACAGACCATCAAACTGAACAATTTTGTCCATGAGACCAACATCGTATTCGCGAAAAATTGTTGGCCGTTGCCGTCATTCGTAGATCTTTGACAGTCGTTACGGGTAGTCAGAAGCCCGAAAATCTGACAACCAGTCTTATCTATGGGTATCGTATTACCCAGTAACTGAGTTGTGGAGGTCAGATAGGCAGTCGCTTCATGATGTAAAATACTGATATTCAGCTACACCCGGTTAGACTGGAAGCCGATCCCAACATAGTTGGGAAAAGGCTAGGCTGATGATGATGATGTCCATATATGACGGAGTTGTGCCCGAACATAAAGAAAATATATATATATATATATAAACATCCGAATTGATAACCTCCTCCTTTTTGAAGTCGGTTAAAAACACCATAAAATTGCAAACTGTTCTGGCCACTCACTATGCCTATGCTCATGCATGGCTTAGCTATGGCGCAATAATGTGGGGAAATAGCACAGACGCGCCGGTGCTGTTCACAACTCAAAAAAGTTACTTCGGATTTTAGTTAATTTGAAACAAACGGATAGCTGCAAACCCCAGTTCAAAATACTAAACATTCTAACTCTAACTTCTATATACATACTGAATATCTGTAAATTCACACACACACACCAATACTTGTACACCAAATAAGAAGGCATAAAAACAAGATACACACTCCGACACAAAACACGATGAAACCTACCGACGATCCCGATTAAAATTGCACTCATCACTACATAGTATAAAACAATCAATCAAGATTATACTGTATTATAATTCTACATATTCCTACACGCGCGATACACCCACTTGTAGCAACAGTACGCAAGTAGCTGTCGTAGATCTACTTTATTGGAAACCATTACGCGATAAATGAAAGGTTCCATAGAATATGGGTTATTTTATTACGTGTTCGTTTACTTTTCAAGTTATTGAAACCAGATCGTCGAGCGTACAGATCGGTCGACCTTGTACCTAATGCACGAGAGAGGCATCCCCTTCGCAACGTATACTGAAGACTACACTGTAAGCTGCGTCGCGCAATCTTCAGACTGTTGCTTGTAGTGGACGTAGCTCGTCGAGACAAAGTTCAGTACTCCTGCAGTACTGGAGCCATTATCACCTTGACGACGCGAGCGTGGGCGTAGCGATAATAGGGCCATCATCATAGTTTCTTGGTACGGGTTCCATGAGGAAGGTGGGTACTCGGGCAAACCAGTAACACGTAGTTTGAAGCACAAATCACAATCACGTTTATTCGGTAATTTACAATCAGTTCATGAGTAGTAAGAAATAAAGGTTTGTACGGTGAACATGACAGTTCCGATTGTCTGGTCTCAACCATCCGGCGTGCGCTCCGCAAATCGAATGCCGCTCTCCAATCGGCTCTGTCGACGTGTAGAAAATGGCGCGAAGTTATAGCGCCACCTCACGGCGTTCACTGTACTAACCGATCGACCAATGAGAATTAAGTTCCGGTTTGACCAATATTATGAAATCAACCGGAAGTAGTATTTTGATTATTTTGTCGTCTTGATATCGCTTGCGACGACAACCTTATCTTTATTACAGGAGAACAGCATGTCGATTGTGTAAAAATCTCACCGTGAAAACTTGTGTGGAGTGAGCTGTCAGTGTCAACCCACTGATGCTAGGGATTGACTAAGGAAGCATTTACAATCATGATCGAGATTTTAATAATATTTTTTATGCTCATTTTATTGATAATTTTATTTAATTTCAAACTTACTTTTTTATTAGTCAAAACATTACTATTTTGTGAAGTTTTGAAATAAAATAGCAAAGCAGAAACTTAGTCAGAATATTATCATTTTTTTAAAAAGATAAAGGAAATAGACTAGACTAGTCCTTATAAAAGGACTAGTCTTTATTTCCTAGATTAAAAGGCCATAAAATAGTAATGTTTTGACAATTAAAATATTGGCTTTGAAATTATATAAAATTATCTCTAGAGTCAGTATAAACAATATTATTAAAATCTCGATTATGATTGTAAATGTATTCTTGATTAGTCCCTAGTATCAGGTGGGATGACCCTGATAGCTCACTCCAGGCTCACTTCACCTAAGTTTTCACGGTGAGATGGTTATAGTAGAATCGCACTACAGATTTCTAACGACGACAGTGCCAACTTTATGTTGTACCGCTGGTAGCGGGCAGCCACACGCGGGTACACTCCGCGCTGTTCATTACATCAAATACTTTGTTGCCTTGCCTTGTACAATGTTATCGTTTGAAAACTCTGGATAAGTTACGTCTCTATTTTGTTTTACTTGCAAAACAAATTCTTGAATAAACTTTATGAATAAAATTTCAGGTTAGGATGCCGCGCCGTTTAGATGAACTCGCGATAAAACATACGTGACGCTATAGAGAATGAGCGAAAGAAATGCTGTTTAGTCGTGTGATGATACCGAGAGCCTCCGCCCCCCTCCCTTGCTCCTCGCCCGCTTCCCGCGCCCCTCACTCAGGAAATTAATAACGTAATTACGTTTGCAACGTTTATTCCAGTCGATGATGGCGAGTATTTTATCTAATTCCAGCGCCCTCACCGCGGCATCTCATACAATTTAATCACAACTTCACTTACTACGGACGATGGACAATGATTTTCGTAAATCTTTGCCGACTTTTACCTTTATCAATAAGATTTAATGTTCAAATAGTGGTTTCAGTTTTCATTAGGTTGAGCGACGTGGATTGCAGCGAGTTGTGAATTAATCTGGATATCCCGGGCTTGGAGCCATTCATAGTCCGACAGGTGATGGAATTAATTAGTCGTCAAGAGACACCCAGTAGCCGTGACGTGCGTGCGGCGTCGCACTAGTGTTGTAACGAGAGGGAATCACACCTGAATCCGGACCGAAATATGTATTAAAATAATTACTTTGGGTGTACAACAGTGTCCGTTTCGACTGCTCGGACACATTGCCGTAGAAGAAAAACGACTACGTCAACATTATGAAGGAATTTGTAAAACACTAACAATTAAAGTCGCAAATTCGTAGATCCAATATTCAGAAAGAAAGGTTTAACCGCGGCCGAAACATGGAGAACCATGCGCCCACGCAGTTCTCTTAAACGGAGCTTAGTAGATCCCATTCTTTTTGCCAACCACTGGTAAAATTTCGAAGAAAATGTAGACAGTATGAATAAAGTCCTAATGTTTGAACTTCACGACCTACAGAACTTAAAACCTAAAATTCAAGTTAGAAGCAGGGTGACCAAGATTTATGATGCGTCAATGAGACATTTTCAATTTTATTAAGATAGGTAGGAAGTACCTTTTATTGGAAAAAACTTTCTTCCAAAAAAAAAAAATACCTACTTCCAAAAACGACACTGTAAAGTGAAAAATAACTTTAATTTCGGAAGTCGGTGTCGTTGGGGTCGCATTTTCGTTGTTTGCCACCGACTTCTGAAATTAAAGTTATTTTTCACTTTGCAGTTTCTTTTTTGGAAGTCAGCTGTATTTTTTTTAAAATAGTTTTTATTTCTCACTTTTAAGTTGTACTTACCCCACACAAATTCGCATGATACTACTTGCTAAGTAAATATAAGTGACAGGAAGTTATTATAACATCATCATAAACTAAGTGGCAATAAATAAAATATTAATGTGTGTTTTTTTAGTTTTAAAAAACCAAAATAACACACATTAATAGCAAATTTTTTTTTAAACTTTTTTTTTCAAAATATTGTACTGTCGTAGTTCGTTGATAACTCTACAGCGTTTAAAGTAAACCTGATCGCTTAATGTGGGGCACAATCAAGCCGAAACGAGTCCATACAAACAAAGAAACAAACAAACATACAGGTGAAACTAATAAAAGCGTGTTAAAAATACGTATTATTGAAGCCAGCTCAAAAAACACACA
The DNA here is from genome assembly GCA_949629135.1 of Eremobia ochroleuca. Taxonomy (NCBI): domain Eukaryota; kingdom Metazoa; phylum Arthropoda; class Insecta; order Lepidoptera; family Noctuidae; genus Eremobia; species Eremobia ochroleuca. Next base: position 456,345 of record OX451389.1, on the reverse strand, counting down.
AACAAAGTTAATAAAAATGTATATGGGACCACCCCCGAGGCATACACTATCCATTAATTTTTTTTTTATTCGATTTACAATTGCCGGAGATGTCGCGTAACATACATAAAGTCAATTCAAATTTGTTTCAAATTGATGTTATTTCAAGTTAAACAAATTTCAACTTTATTTCAATTACTATTAAGTTGATTTCAGAGTTTTTTTAGCTCTATTGAAAAAGTTACAAAAATATTTGAATTTATAGCGTATACTGAACTTTATGGTTTAGAAATTAAAGTTATTTTTCCACAAACTCATAATATATGTTTACATTTTTGGCAAACACAATTTCGTTTGCATACTTGAATTTACCAGTAATTTTGGTTTAAAAAACTAACTACTGAACCGATTTTGATGAAATTTCTATGGAACTAATCTAAAAGCCTAATCCTTTCAAACAAATAAGAATTTTGAAAATTGGCCTATAAATAACGGAGTTCTGATGTAACATACATAATACAATATACAACATTATTTTTAGTATATTGCAAACCTGAATTTAGTTTGTTCAGAATATGTAACTGTCGGTAGATTCTGTAAAAATCTCACCGTGAAAACTTGCGTGCAGTGAGCTTTCAGTGTCATCCCACTGATGCTAGGGATTGACCAAGCAAACAATCATAATAGAGATTTTATTAATCTTTTTTATGCTAATTCTATTTATCATTTTATATAATTTTGAAGCTAGTATTTTAGTTGTCAAAAACCACGCTTAATCCCACGTAGTTTTTGTGGCGTGATTAGGTACTTCACCCGATTCATATTTCGTGAATCGAGTGAAATGATCACGCCGAATGGTCAGGATTAGTCTGGGAAAAAAAGGAAAAAATAAAACAACTAAAATACTAGCGTTGAAATTAAGTAAAATGATCAATAGAATTAGTATACAAATATTATTAAAACATTTTTACAACCCACTTCCAAAAAAAACACTACAAAGGGAAAAATAACTTTAATTTTGCAAGTCGGTGTCAAAAACGAAAATGCGGAACCAACGACACCGACTTCCAAAGTTAAAGTTATTTTTCACTTTGTAGTGTGTAAGGGCATGCCTTTGCTGATCCCCATTAAGTCAACGACAGTCAGTCAACAGTCGACAGTCATCGGTACAATAATATGTAACGTTTCGCAAGCAAAGCATTAATATTCTAGTAACTAAGTAATTTAAGTTAGCAATAGGATTCGTATGTTATAATTGGCATTAATAAAAGGAACTTTTGAATGAGCAGTTGTTTCCTTCTGCCACCTATCCTCATGGATACATGACATGGCGACCTTGCCAGGATAAGAAAAAAAATGAAGAAATGAAAACCGAAAAATAAGACAAACTCAAGAAAAAAAAATGTCAAAATTGAAGAAAGAAACAATCAAAATTCAGGAAAGAAGCACCAAAACAGAAACACCAAGAAAGAAGATGGGAAAAACCTATTCAAAAGAATAAGTGGTAATAACTCAAAATGCAAACGGGGAAGCCAATGCCAGCCCCAGTCAAGACTGGATCACTGATCAGCATTGAGAAAATACTTTTGATCGTTTTACTTGTCTGAGCACTTTATTTTATCGCCAAAAAGTGCCAAAAGAGCGCAGTAAAAGTCTTAAGAAGAGAACTCAACGCCAGTACTTTTAGTGTTGTCTCCTAACCTCAAGCAGCATCAGCAGTTTAGAACGAGGTGTCCAGGGATCTTCCCGGCCCACGGAGTCCAGGGTATAGCCCGGCCCCGTAGCAGCGGAGTCCAGGGATTAACCCGGCCCACGCAATCCCGGTCCAAAAACAGCACCATATCCAGTTAAACTATTTCTTGAAGCCATCGAAATCATGGGGAAATTATTGCAGTTCCAGTACCCGTCGCCAACGAGTCGCCACGTCGAATCATGTTTCATTGTTTTAGTTAATTATGTAAGTTGCCTATAAATTAGTAAACTTACTAAATATGTCTTCAAACGATGCAAGTTTTTCACGTTGTGTCAAAGAAACTATTGATGATAATTCTTTATACAGTGACGTGTCGTAGCAGCGGCTAAAAGATGCAGTCTTGTATTATGAAAACTTACTTTTTCAAAATAATTTTGTACCAACAACATCTTCTAATACATTTTCTGAAGATGCTATGCTGATAGGCTTGGAATTATACAACAATACATTAGACGTATTGAATGAAAAACAATTTATAGTTGATGATGAATTGATTCATGCACAAGAAGAGTGTAGGGGACGATCGGGTAGCCCCGGACACTTAAATAAATTGTAAATAAAAGTATCAATTAATGAAATTTCTGTCTTTATTTTTTACTTAAAATTAAATTAGGGACTTCTTTGATAATATTAATTAAAAATTACTAATCATATCACATTTTTTAAAGGAATGTAGTACGAATTATTTGGTGTTATATTTTTGGTGAAACAAATAATGGCGGGTAGCCCCGGACATAATAATCAATCAATAATAATCATAATAATAATCATAATAAGAAATCAATCGTGGCCGTCACAAATGTAACAAATATCCGCAGAATCTAAATGAACACAGTCTTCATGGACCCAGTCCTTACATTTTTGGCACTATATCCAGTCCTTTTCAAATGTTGCTCCGCATATGATACATTCGGTCTCCTTTTCTCGATCTTCTTGAGAAACTGTTTGAATTTTTTTTTTTGTTTTCTACATCTTTTTAGCACCTTTACTTTTGTCCTTTCTCTTGGTCTTTTTTATTGCCTCTACTTTTCCCTTTTATTTTCTACTTCTTTTTTATATGGTGAACAGGCTATAATCTCGCTCTTTTGGGTTTTTTGAACTCACCTTGACAAGCGTTTTGTTGAGGCTTCCGGCGATTGGGACCGCGGTCCTAGTTAATTGCGGTCCCAGTAGCCGGAAGCCTAGTTTTGTTGACGCATCAGGAAATGGTGAGAGACGTTTTAATAAATTTGTTGAGCTGGAAACAAAAAAACTCACTCACGACTAACTTACTCGGCAACCGCACCGCGACTGATATGGATTTGTTTCTACTTTATGAGGGCGCACATTTACAATGACGCTTTGCCTACGCAACGCGTTTAGTTTCTTAGGAATTTGAATGTCCGGGGTCACCCGCTGACCGGGGCTACCCAACCTTCCCCCATAGAAGGAAATTTTGAACCTGTTAAAAATGACTCATCTCATGACTAGGTATGTACCTGATGAAAAAAAATATAAAGTGAAGGAATACGAGTATATTTCGTTGGAATATAAAATCAAAGTGCTAAAAGTAGTAAAAGTTCACCCTACATGGAAACTAAAAACATTACAAAAAAAAAGCGGCCAAGTGCGCGTCGGACTCGCCCACGATGGGTTCCGTAGCAGCAAGTAACATAATAGTAGTTCAAAAGCTCTTGTAGTTCGTTGTATCCGAAAAGTGCTGATAGTGCTGCCTATCGTACTTAGAAATGGCTAATGTAAGAAGAGTGGAGTACACCCAGCGAGAGTATGCCTCTGCATACTCTCGCTGGGTGTACTCATTACCTCTATGGCTTTTGCGACTGAATATGCGAGATATTGTCGTCAACGTTACCCAAACCATGACCGCTTTCCCGACTATAGGGTTTTTATCCGCGTACACAATTCGTACGCGGAAGGTCACTTGCCTGGTCAACATAATGCAAGAAATGGTCGTGGTCGGCCAGCAATTCATGATGATTATCATGTAGAGGAACAAAATATTACGTGAACTAGAAAATGAGCCCACTACGAGTCAGCGTCGTATATCCCGCAATTTGGGCATTCCAAGGTCGGTAATACTCGTACGGTGGTACATAAAGAGAAGTCAATTGCATCCGCACCACATACAACGAGTCCAAGCTTTAGTGCCGGTAGACTATGAAAACAGAGTGCAGTTTTGCAGAGAAATGCCACGACGTCACAGAGCTGACCCCCAATTTTTCAATTTTGTGGTCTGATGAATCTAGTTTTAGAAGAACAGGAATATTCAACATTCATAATTTACACTACTACGCCTTTGTAAATCCACACATAGTTAGAAATGATCGCTTCCAAAGTCAGTTCAGCGTCAACGTGTGGGCTGGCATCATTGAAGGAAAGCTGGTAACGTTTGAAATGCCACTGTTTATTACCGAGCTAGTAATATTTAGAAATATCGTACTTGTGGAAACACTAATAGGGTTGAAAATAAAACCACAATTGTGTCCTGATCTAAGCTGGCATATTTAATTAAAATTGCGAGACCCGAACCAAATCGTTGTAACGAATATAGTGAGATTTAATTCGACGCCAACACCATCTATCGAGCTTGACCTCAAATTTTTGAACTTTTGCAATCATCACTATGGGTTCTTTTTACATACCACCCACCAAGGACATTTAGTGACGGAATGTCCTTCTTAAATTAACTGTAAAAGTTGCACTTTGTAAACAGTATAAGCTAAAATACTTCGTAATCTAAGACAAAAATAACAATAAAAATAAACGGTCTTCAACAGTTCAAAATATCTAAAACAGTTGTAAAAACTTAGTATATAATTAAAATAACCGATAAAGATATAAACAATGTAAAAATAAACTATAAAATGTTTAAAATAAAACATAGTAAACTTTGTAAATATACATTTGATCTTAAGAATAACATCAGTGATTAATTGATCTGCAGAAATTTTATATAAACTTAGTAAAAAATAATCAATTCATTGAGTTATTGGTAAAACACATAATCTAGAAGTTGGTCTCTTAATTGTAGAGGATTTAGTGCGCAATGTGACCACAGTGTGTGCGTTATCATCACCGGGGTGTTTTTCCACAACCCGTCCTAACAACCATCGACTTGGCGGTAAATCATCTTCCTTAATCAAAACAATGTCCCCAATATTGGGCTCCGGAACATGGGACGACCATTTGTATCTGTTCATGAGATTTTACAAATACTCTTTGGACCATCGTTTCCAAAAAGACTAGATCATTCGTTGAACTAATTGCCACCGAGTCAAATAATTTACATTTGAACTTTCGTAATTTTTGTCTGGCACATTGACTATCGGTTCGCCGATTAGAAAATGCCCAGGGGTCAGCGGCAAGGGTTCACCAGGATCAGCAAAGTTAATAACGCTTATAGGTCGCGAATTTAAGCATGCTTCCACTTGGTTGAGGAGTGTAGACATTTCCTCATACGTAAGTGTAGAGTCGCCAATTACCCTTTTAAGGTGGAACTTACACCTGCTTCCCAAAGACCACCGAAATTGGGAGCATGGGGCGGTATAAAATGCCACTCAGTATTGTTTGCTTCCAGGTGTTCTGCTATTGCTGGCTGTATAGAGGCCAACTGTTGTAACTCTCTGGAGGCACCTACGAACTTGGTCCCGTTATCGCTCCACAATTTATCACAGTGACCTCGCCTCGACACAAATCGCCGAAAGGCAGCTAAAAATGCCTGTGTGCTCATATCACTGGCGACCTCTAAGTGAAGAGCGCGGGTAGACATACAAACGAAAAGGCATATATACCCTTTGTATGAACGATGACCACGGCCTTTTGTCGTTCTAATGCTTATGGGTCCAGCATAATCCACTCCGCTATGCAAAAATGGTCTTGCTGGTCTACACCGGAGTGATGGAAGATCACCCATCAGTTGATTTCTGACGCTAGCCCTCTGTTTTGCACAAATTACACATTTGCGAACATATTGTTGGATTACAGATCTACCACCTGTTATCCAATAGGCTGACCTTAAAAAGTTTGACAGCAACTAAGGTCCACCATGCAGTGTTTTCTCATGTGCATCTGCGACTATGAGATGAGTAAGATGACTGGAATGTGGTAGGACTATCGGATGTTTGAAATCTTCATCCAGTTCCGATGTTGCAAGTCGTCCTCGAACTCTCATGATACCCCTTTTATCAAGAAACGGGCAAAGTGATTTCAGTTTGCTATATTTAATATTTAAATGCCCTTTTTCTTTTAACTGTGTATATTCTTGTGTAAATATCTCCGTTTGTGTCTTCTTAATACAGGTTTCTAATGCTGCTTCTATTTCTTCATTCTTCAAATATTTACTATTGTATTTGTCCTTCTTTAACCATCGTCGGCAAAACCTAGAAGCTACTAAACATGATTTATTGTTTTAAAATAGGTACCCATTTTACTCTATTTGCCTATTTATTACAAATTTTGGTATTTTCTTCAAAAAACACTCAAATAGTCATAATTTTTAAGGAGATCAAGTGAGAGCTCTGCCACAGAGATATTTTTTACTGCAAATAACCTCACCTATCGCCTTGTTTCGTTTGATTCACGTTTTTTTACCCACCTTGTATACTGTAGAAACTTTTTGTTGTGATTTAATCGTATTATTGTTATGTTTCCTCTTCCAATAATTTAATTTTTATTTCGGACCAAAGAATCCCTAGAGTGTTAGTAACATAATATTAAAAAAATATATAACAAAAACAACACCCACCAACAACATCAACCAACCAACACACCACACTGAATTAGTTACTGAGTCCGTCTGCAGAACGCGTTGTTGTAATGATTATATAATTATTTAGTAATCTGTTTAGGTTCTTAATTCTTAGTAGGCTGTATTTGCTGAATCTGATTACACTTATCACAAGTGAGTAATTGACCCATTTAGACTAAATCAGCAAAGTGGAACCCTCTCATTTAATGCATCTCTAGGATATGTTCAAAATGTTTTCTATACACCGTGTAGAGTCGTGAGTCCACGGTTACCGGTCGTTCATAGGCATTGTGTACAGCTATAAGGCTGGGTTCGGGACAATGCTTTCTCTTCTAAATTCGGTAAAAATAACGCCTTACTGCAGGTGCAAAATTGGTTCACTGCTAATAATTTAGTGTTAAATGGAAAAAAAACTAAATGCATAAGATTTGCTTTACCAAATGTTAAAAGTAGTGATTGTGACATAGTATTGAATAAAGAGAAACTAGAATTCGTCGATAAAACTGTTTTCCTGGGGATCACGCTCGACTCAAAGCTGCAATGGGGTCCTCATATAACATCTCTTGCAGGACGGCTAAGTTCAGCAGCATATGCTGTAAGAAAAATCCGTCAATTTACTAATGTAGATACCGCGAGACTAGTCTATTTCAGTTACTTTCATAGTATCATGTCTTACGGTATTTTACTATGGGGACGGGCTGCAGATATCGAGTCTATTTTTATTCTGCAGAAAAGAGCCATCAGAGCAATATATGGCCTCCGCAGGCGCGATTCTCTAAGGGAACTGTTTAAGGATATTAATATCATGACGGTACCTTGTCAATACATCTATGAAAACATCATGTACGTAAGGAAAAATCTAAATCATTTCACTAAAAGAGGTGACAGACACACCTATAGGACCAGAAATAGGGACCAATTAGTTCAACCAGGCTTCAGACTGGCTAAAGTAGACTCATCCTTCATGGGGTACTGTTTAAAATGCTACAATAAAATACCTCCCCCATACTCCAACTCAACGAAACTAAATTCAAATCTTATATAAAACGCACACTATGCAGCCAAGCATATTATAAGTTGGGGGATTACATCGCTGACAAAAATGCTTGGTTCACCGCTGGTCCTGCTCCACAAGGGCGCATAAACTAATTAATTAGCATTCGAAAATATAGTTGTGAGCTGCTGAAGATTGAAAAAACTATCTTTGTATTGTATAAATTCAATCTCTTAATATTGTATAATTGCATAACACACGTGTGAGCACTATGCAACTAAACTATCAAGCTACCATTTACTGGGTACGTCTTTCATTGACTTGAATGTGCCCTGGCGGCTGAGGGTATGTCATGCTCACTCAAATGTCTCGCTGGTGGTGGCGTGTGTGTTGGATCATTGAGTTCCCTTCAAAATGGTTGAGCTAAATGGTGCTGATCCATACGTCATGTTCGTGAACGGGCGCCGCCAGTAGGGACTGGTCATCTCTTAGCTGCCAAGGCTTATTTTAATTTTAATCTAAGTATTTTCATTTCTGAATTGTTATTTTTTTGTTTTTGTTTTTATCTTTTTTAGTACGGACGCTTTTAACGTGCACGTCTTTCTACATCGTTCTCACATGTATTATTTCAACTTAAATGATGTAACCAAAATTTTGTAACGATTTTTATGATTTAAAAGAGTGTCCGTGGAGTTTCTTGCCCGTTCTTCTCCACAGGTACCTACTACGCTTTGGAATGGGCAACTAGCTTCATCTTTCTGACTGACTGACCCCTTGACAATTCAAAAGTGCCTGTAATTGGTTTACTTGAAATAAATGCTTTGAGTTTGAGTTTATTAGGTCATCCCAATTCCAGTGTCATATTTTTTATTTCCAATATTTATGTATTGCGCAATGGTATGCAATAGTTAATACATGTGTTGTCTTGTATGTACAATCATGTTAGTTTAATTTGGTGTATTGTATTGTCAAGACGTGCATTGATTTAAAATGGAAGATTTAAAAAAATCTATTAATGTAGTGGAGCAACGTACATATATTTCTAAAGTTTTGTGCTTTACTCAACTACTCTGGAGGAGTTGCGCACGACTTACTGGTAAAGTGTGTTGGTCGTAACGCCTTCAATAAAAGAACCGTACAGCGATGGCTTGAAATGTACAAACAAGGAAGAACCACAGCTGAAGATGAGCCGCGAGCACTTCGATCATTATCATCGACTAGACCCGAACCGACCGGGCACTTCAGCTGAACATTTACCACGTGCAGAGCTACATGAACGAAAAATACTACTAATAGTAGCTATGGATGTCAGAGGCATTGCTTTTTGGAGAACTTATGATGAAAATACAACTATGACTGGAGAGCGATATAAGTCATTTTTAGAAGAAAATATTCCTATTTGGGCAGACGAACATCATATAACGAGTCCTTTAATTTTACATCATAACGCCAGACCGCACAAATCAAAAATAGTTCAGAATTTAATTGAATATAAAGGATGGATTGAAATTATTCAGCCGCCATATTCCCCGGATATGAATCCTTGTGATTTCAATTGTTTTGGCCATGTGAAGAGGAAATTGTCGGGTACTCGATACAATAGCAAAAAGGAGTTAGATATTAAACTAAAGAGCATTATTGATGAATTAAATGAAAGTGGTACTTTAAATGGATTTCAAGATTTGCCAGCAGTCTGGGAGCGAGTGATTAATAGTGGTGGAGATTATTGATTAGTGTTACAAGGTTATATAGTATAGTAGTCAGTTTTTGTAAAATAATAATAATAAAAAAATATGACACTGGAAGTGGGATGACCTAATATATTCAATTAATGAAGAAGTGCGCGATGTGACTATAATGTTGGATGAAGTCTGAAATAAATGAGCTTAGTACAAATGAGGTGAGCGTAGGACGTGAGGTCGCGTGGTGCGCGTCAATTAGGCAGATAGGTACCCGCCTGCGCCACCTAGTGGCCAGTGCGAGCGGGACGCTTGATCTCTCATCTATAATTCAAGCCGCGCCACACGCTCGGCATCGCTGCGTCACGCTGCAAACATTCCAACAGCCTCCACATGCTGACTTTTGCCTTAGCACTTTTTATATTAACTACGAGACGACCTCCTTTACTATGGTGCACCGTCATCCAAGTCACTCTCGAGTGTGTTTTAATTACAAACCAAATCGAGTCAGTAGGGTGACCCTCTCGTTATACATCATTCAGAAATCAAATCAATTGAACGAGAGCGAATCTATATTCGTCATTAGCCAAGCGGCGCTTCCTTCCTCCTATCGACGAGATTACCGCCGAGATTTATTGTTTAACTCGTGCCCGGTTCACTCGAAAATGATAGCTTGTTAATTAATTTTGCATAATGTAAAAATCTCAATCGAGCCTCCATTGTCTAGAATGGAGTATCGATCATCGAACGTCTATATTTGGAGCCACGGCGGAAGAATGATTGGTAAAATATCCAAACGGCTACTAAGTTCACAGACGTTTCTAAGGAGCTTTATGAATTTACGGTTACAGTTATTTATTTATTTAAACTTTTCGCACACAAAAAAGGTACAAAGGCGGACTTAATGCCTTAGGCATTCTCTACCAGTCAACCAAGGGTGGTGAAGAGATTAGATGGCAGGTGCTTTGGTTCAACCGAATATTGATTAAAAAAAAAAAACTATTAAAATTGTTGAATTATAAATGAAAAAACGTACACTAATACAAAATATATATAAGTAATATACATACATACTATATACTATAATATATACTTATCATATATATATTTATATATATATATATATATGTCGGCGCGAGCGTGGGCGTAGCGATAACAGGGGCATCATCATAATTTCTTGGTACGGGTTCCATGAGGAAGGTGGGTACTCGGGCAACCAGTAAAACGTAGTTTGAAGCACAAATCACAGTCACGTTTATTCGGTAATTTACAATCACTTTATGAGTAGTAAGAACCAATGGTTTGTACGGTGAACATGACAGTTCCGATGGTATGCTCTCAACCGTCCGGCGTGCGCTCCGCAAGTCGAATGCCGGCCGCTCTCCAATCGGCTCTGTCCACGTGTAGAAAATGGTGCGAAGTTATAGCGCCACCTCACAGCGTTCACTGTACTAACCGATCAACCAATGAGAATTAAGTTCCAGTTTGACTAATATTATGAAATCAACCGGAAGTAGTATTTTGATTATTTTGTCGTCTTGATATCGCTTGCGACGACACGGCCAAACTGACGAGTCACACGTCCTCGTGTGTTAATCTGTAAAGAAACATACACGCAAAGTATCATATAGCTCGGCGACTCCTGACTATAGTCAGGTTAATTACAGACAAGGTTATAGAACAGATGCCTCAAATCCAAGATAACCAAACGATAGTACAGGTATAGTAAACTCAATTAATTTCACACACATGCACATCATGGCCCAGCTGCTCGGCAGTGTATTCACTGTAGCATTACATTGCACTACGCTTACGTCCTAGTCTCCACAGACCAACCAAACCAAAGTAGTCTCCACGAGACCCAGACCTCAACCCTACACCTCTAGCCGCGCTTCGCGCCCTGAACGACCCACCAGTGAATCGCAGTTACGACTACGACTGAAGCGTGTAGTGCGGCCGAATACGTAGCCATGGTGTGTGTGTTTAACTACCCGCGTTAGACGTGCCTTCACCGGCGCTTTCTACATCAGACTCGGTGTCACAAATTAGCTAAGATGGTACTTCGCTTTGAGGCATCCTTCTAATTCGATCATGAGTGTATTTGTAGGTTCTATTACCAGACAATGATTTTAAGGTGTAAAGATCACCATCAAGAACTTCCATTACTTTGAAAGGCTCTTTGGACTTCACGTCAAGTTTAATTTGATTACGCTCTTCGTTCTCAATAAGCACGAATTTACCGACAGAGTACCTACTCACGCTTGCTTATGTACGTACTATCAAAACTACTTTATCATAACGCGCAGCGTGTAAACAAACTTTGACTATCTAATAATAGCGAAAATCATCAACCAGAGCCATGTACCATCGTTATCCACATTAACAATCATCATTTTCACTAAGAGCCTTCGACACCTAGAAACCCACACACGAGTAAACCACTCTAACGCCACGGCTCTCAAGCCGACCAGCAATCGCATTGCTCTCACACATTCATCGCATGGATCCGTGTGCATCACCCAATGACTACACACTTTTTACTACGGCCGATAGAGAACCCCTACTCGCGTGGTTCCCATTACTTAGGCTTGCTCATCACCACTGTGATCTCCATCTACTTTGACTGGTACATGACCTACTGGCATCATTCTTAACCTATCGTGAGCGTATTCAAAATTGCATTGTAAATTAGATTGGGCTATACCTAACAATGTAACCGTTTTTGCTGTTGTTTACCAGGGAAACACTCAGTACCCGAGTCAAAACAAAATGAAAACAACTCACCAGATTTGGTAGACAATAGATCTGTAGCTGGCTTAATGGTACAGACATCCATCCGCTTCTCAACTCGGCTATTACTGCAGCCGGTTTCTTTTGACAGCTTGTGGTGATGTGACCCGGTCGAAAAACACCGTCCTTGATCAGCGATCATTCGTACAGGACTTCCAAAGAGTGCAACGCTGTCCAACACTGCCATTCTGCTTGTACATGTGTCCTTGTGTGTTAACCTGTAACCGAAAAAAATCAACAGCAGTACATGTTCCACTCGGACAATTCTGACCACGTTGTCATCGAAACGCATTACTTAACAATTTAATAAAAGCAATAACAATCATCGATAACAAAAGATTCCTCTAAGCCTTAGTAGTAAATATTCAGGGACTGTATCAACTTAGATCACATACAATGCTCGTGGCCCGGCTGCCACAACAGCTAGTGACACTCATGCCACCCATATCGTCATCACCTCAAGTGATACGACCAACACTTCATCTAGAGTCCGCGACTCTCAGGTCAATATATGACCGTACAAATAGTCTCCTTTGAGACCCTGGTCCCCGCCACACCACTAGCTGCCCATCGCGCTCTGAACAACTCCACATGCAGTTGCAGTTACGACTACAGACTAGTGCGTGTGGTGCGACCAAATAACCACGGTACACTACTAGCTGCCCATCGCGCCCTGAACAACTCCACATGCAGTTGCAGTTACGACTACAGCCTAGTGCGTGCCCTTCGACCAAATAACCACGGTACACCACTAGCTGCCCATCGCGCCCTGAACAACTCCACACCGAGTTGCAGTTACGACTACAGACTAGTGCGTGCCCTTCGACCAAATAGCCATGGTATGTGCTCTACTACTCGGTGGAATAATTCTCTTCACCGTTTTCTACGTTTAACTCATTAGGAACACTACTTAGAGGCATCTTTCGTATGGGAACGTGGGCATACTTGTAAGTACGATTAGAGTTTAAAGCTTGAACGTATAGCGATCACCTTACCCGCCAAAACTTTCGCTACCTTAAACGGACCTCTGAACTTCCGATCTAACTTAGTCAAAGTCATTACAAATTTTAATGAAAGTCTAATTTTAAAGAAAAGCTGAAATGTTGAATAACACCCATACTCATTCAAATAATAGAAAAATCATTAAAATATTGCAGGGCTCGAGTGGAGAGCGCGTGGCGAGCATGTGACGGGCGCGTGGCGGGCAGGGCACTGCTCGGCGCGGCACCATATTGATTGGTTCTGTTGGCATGCGGTCCACTCCACGCTACTACTTTTGTAACTGCGCGATAATCCCTTTAGTGATCCATCTCCCCGCGGTGTGTATCTTTTCGGCGAGGTGGTCGCTCATGTTGTGTCGCGTGGAGTAGCGCGGCTGCGGAGGCGCCGCCCGCCGGTCAGCTGTGACGGCGCGGGACCCTCCAGCCGGATTGCCGGAGGATTACGGACGTTGCTAGTACTCGTAATGGACTCGTGGAGCTTTTGCTCATACAAGCCACCAACTTGCTAATGCGCGATTTTAGGAAGTTCTCGACGCCTTATTCGACTTTCAATTGAATTGGACGGTTTCCTTACTAATTCTGCTTGAATTATGTATAGTACGAGTAACACTCGTATCGTTTTCTCCATGAGTGAGTTGATTTCTCGCGGGAAATAGCGGAGTGGTAGAACTTGCGCATAAACATAAGGAACCTTTGTATATCCTTGCCTTTCCCCGGCACCTGGCTCTTGAATTCGGCTATTCTAAATAATGTCAGGTAATCATGGATGATAAATGACGACGGATTTTCCTTAACGTACTTATAAGTAAATACTATTAACTTTCGATGCCATTTACTAGGGGAGAACCTCACACATTGTTATAACATTCATTCCATTATTTTCTACTCTGATGATTTACACAGTGACTTGTAATGTCATCGAAATGGGGCGCGTGAGTACTGATTCTATAAGCTCAGTTTAAAAGTTAGATCAAGAACATTCTTTAAATTTTACTGCCCCTTTGTTCCAGATGAAAAGCGGAAGATAAACGATTCTCTTTCATTTGTGTAGCCATTCAAAATAATTCTCTGATTATCACCGAACAGGAGCGATCCAAAGTGAATAGAATAAATAGAGATGTAATCAGTACGGTAGTGCAGTACGGTGTTCTCATTAGCTGGTGTCGGCTGCACGAGAACGGTGACAGTCAGCCGCGCTCCGCGGAGCTGACAGTGGCACACCTGTGACATACATCAATACTCCCAGAGCTAGTACGTTTTCTTCTTTCTCTTTTCTTCTACATCACCTTTTGTTTCGGCGCCCATATGTGAGCCGCTAATAATAATCGCATTCATGAAAAGACACTTCTGTGTCGATTGTTCCACCACCTGCCGCCTGGAACTCCCCCGGGGCACATGCGGGCACGTGCGAGGCAGGGACCAAACAATTCGTAGCAAACAAGCAGAGAAGCTCACGCTATTTATAAATTCACCTGCCGCCGCACCGCGCCGCGCGCGTAGCGGCCCAGCGCTGTGCCGGCCCGGAGCTCCGGATGTTTGATTAATGGTCCGATAGCCGCCTGCCGCCTGCATAGATAACATTGTTAATGTCACTTAGCAACGTTAAACTAAGCATGTTAGAGACGAAGCCCGTCATCTCCAACTCCGTTTTCACTTTTGTGACGACTGCTACAGATTGAGAGCACTCTGTCGCGCCTCGCTCTGTGTGGCAGCACCGCCGCTGTACGAGTACTATGGTCGTAGACGCCCCGGACGGGCCCGTACCTACGGATTGCGTTTTATTGTTCCAGTCATTTTGTTTAATCATGCGGTGACTGGGTAGTGCGATGCTCATGCGATAGTAGATAATCGCTAAACAACATTACACACTGGTTACGCAATTGCTAAACGGGAAATTGATTGTTTTACAGTTTGTGAAATATTCATGTTATATACTTACATTATTCGTATGAGCATAGCGGTCGAGGCGTGCGTGGATGCACTTAGAAAGCGGTCCAGTTAGATAAAAGGAGTAATTCGAACATAACAAAAAACCAGTCAATTGCGAGTCCGACTCGCGCACCGGGGGTTCCGTACAAACTTGTAGGTAAGTAAATAGTTTTTCACGGGTTTTTTTTTTAGTTATGGTGCTGCATGACATTGCTTCTTGCCAAATTTCATGATTCTAGGTCAACGGGTAGTAACCTATAGGTTTTGATTCTCTTGCGAGTGTCAAAATCGGTATAAACCGAACATATCTTTCGATTGCGTTGACTTGAGAAGTTTGATTTGTTCATTGCTTCAAGGGATTGCAGCCCTGACTAAGTATTTGATATTAACTTCAACTTGATAACTCCACGCGTTCCTCAGAAAAAAGGGTCTTGACAGGCGGACAGACAGACGGACAACGAAGTGATCTTATAAGGGTTCCGTTTTTCCTTTTGAGGAACGGAACCCTAAAAGCAGCTGGAGACACTATTTTCAAGTCGCTACGATGGCTACGACGAAACGAATAGATCGAATAGAGCAGAGCTTAAACGTTGAACGTTGTGAGGTTAACGACTCGTATCTCATAATATTCCGTTTTCAAGCAGCATCAAATAACAGCAATACACGCGAGACTGGCCGCAGGCCGACTGGCGGCGCCGTCCGGCCCGGCCCGGCCCGTTGGGCCCGTTGGCCCGTGCGACCCGATGCGACCCACGGCCTGCCTGGATGTCATTGTTCCATATCATTTGTCGCCTCCTTCTGCCTCCTTTCTGCTCCACTGAGTTGCACCACGAGTCCGTTCCGCGTGAATTCACTCGCTGTCGCTCGTGTTTACACGTTCGTGATATTGTGTCCGTACGTCAATTCCCATACGGAATGTAATAAAGGTATGTTTGTAATACCGTTCACATACATAGGTATATGTAGCGATGCTGACGTTTGCGAGGCGCGGGATCGCTGTAAAGAAACGTATGTGTTTCATGAAAGGCTCAGGCTGTACGAACGTCGGGCGTTTCGTTAGCACTGAATACGATCACGCTTCCACTTTGATGTAGGTTTCTTAGAGTTTTTGCAAAAAAGGAGGAAATATATCAAAGAACTTTTTAATAACCACTTTTAGATGAACGCGTACAGTGTATACTTTAAAGCATGTCGGGAGCGTCCCCGAGCGGAAACCTTTCGATAGCTGTTGGTATTAAACTGTGGCTTTAAAACTTATTAAATCAAGCTATGTTCGTACTGCAGTTCCAGTAGGGAGCTGTAGTACACACAGCTTCATTAAGTGGTTACCCCCCAAAAAGACACGGGCGTTCAAATCCGTGATAGGCCCAAGTTGGTTTTTGTATTTGGCAAAAACATGTTATTATTGTTATTGTTATTTTATGTATTGTTTTAGTGATTATATAAGTTTAAGTTAGTATTTATTTTTTAAAAGTCTGTTTTTAATATTGTTGTTTTTCAATGAAACGTTAATACTTTTATTATTGCGTATAACGATAAGCAATAATAGGGTTAACATTTACGAAGAGCTATTCAACGTCTAAATAGACGGAGGTTTGAAGACCGCTTGCCGTGCAGGAGATAGGATGATCAAATCCGAGGCACGAAATGTGCTTTTGGTCATGCATTATATATTTTTTTTTAATTTAAAGTATTTCTTTTATGTCGTTTTAGTATTAATAGAATAACACTCCTCGTCATTTGATTAGCCTCACCTATTTTTTTATAATAAGTGATTCTTGGCTTGCTTATATTTAGTTAGGTATGTGTTGTTTATATTACATCTTTCAGGCAGAATTTGATACCCAACAAATAATCGAGAAAGAGGGCGAGGATACGCATGCTGGGGAGTATCGCTCAGTAGCAGTTCGTCACATGAATAGCCGTCAAATTTATTGCGTTATCAGAGCCACGCGTTTTATTTTCGTCAAGGTTACATTTTATTTTCTAAAACTCTATGACATATCAAATAAGTTACAATTGATTTAAAGCGTTAAAATTAGTTATAATATAAAATGGGACGCAATAAAAAAATAACTCATCAAGAAATTTTTCAAATTAATTTTTTACTCGGTCAAAAAATATCTAATCGCGAAATTGCCAGAAAATTAAATGGAAGTGCTAAAGTTATTAACAATTTTGTTAAAAATAAAGAATATTACGGTAAGAACTACAAAGGTCGAACAAAATTTAGGACAACACCAAGAGAACCTCGAATGATATTACGCGTGGCATCTAATAGTACTAAGAGTGCAAGGCAAATAGAAGCAGAAGTTAGGACAGCAGCATCTGTCTCAACTGTAACAAGAATTATAAAAACGGTAGCACTCTTAAAAATAATGAAATTAAAGAAAAAACCGGCTTTGAAACAACATCACATTACAGAACGGCTTTTGTTCGCTAAAGAACGTAATATGAGCTGGACAGATAAATGGAGAATAGTAATTTTTTCCGACGAGAAAAAATTTAATTGAGATGGGCCTGACGGATACAACTATTATTTCCACGATTTACGAAAAGAAGAAAAAATATTGTCTCGCCAACAAAAGTCCTTCGGTTCTGTCATGGCCTGGGCTGCGATTAGTTACAATGGCACTATAGATATTGTCTTTCTTGAGGGAAAACAAGACTCTAGTAAATATATACATCTTCCAGAAAGTGAATATGGAAAGATTTGCGCTGTTGTTAAAAGTCGTAAATGGGTATTTCAGCAAGATAATGCCCCAATATATACGGCTCAGCAAGTAAAGGAGTGGTTTAAGGTTAAAAAAATCGAAGTTATGAATTGGCCGGCTAATTCTCCAGATTTAAATATAATTGAGAATGTTTTTGGTGAATTATCCCGCAAAATCTATGAAGGTGGTCGTCAATATGAGAATACACAAGTTTTGATCACCGAAATTAAGATTGCTTTGAAAAACATTGATTTAAACTTTTTACATTCATTGTATGACTCGTTACCAGATAGAATTTTCGACTTTATAAGAAATAAAGGAAATAATACAAAATGTTAAAAATAAAATTAACACTTTTTTATGTATATAATGAGTTTTATTTCTATGAGGCTATTCATGTGACGAACTTCTAGCGAGCAGTAACCCGCGCCCCTGGTATTCGCTTTCTTCTTGAATATTCGCTGTGTAACTGATTCTGTTTGAAAGAAATATTTCAATAACCACATATCAACTAATTAATTATCAGCAAGCTAAGAATCAATTATTACCAAAAAATAGGTGAGGCTAATCAAATGACGAGGAGTGTAAAAAATTGAGAAAAATAAAATACTTTAATAATCATTTAATAATATTTATTATTGCTATTACATATTTAACAAAACTTAGATCTTACTTATATTTTTTCTTATTTAACAAAGATTTATATTTTACAATTTGATTTGTGAATTTACAGTTATGAACAACTATTTTTGTTCTCATATAAATTAGAAATAATTAAAAAAAATAATGGATAAATCGTTGTCGTTTTCTCTTCGTCGTTATATGTGAACATATACATACATGAAACATTGTTGTTATAACTTGAGGGTATGGATTAATTTTATAAAGAGAACGTAAGTAATTAAAACTAATGGATCAAATTACAACATCTATCGATTAGACAGAGACGTAAAGATAAAGTGAATCGGACTATAGTAGATAACAATTTCATCGCTATTCATATGGGCCCGCAGCGGCTCCCTGGCTAATTCGTGAAACTGCCGGTATGAGTCTGACGACGTTCGGTGATGCGATGGTTCGAATCCAAGTCGTCACCTCCTTCTGCGAAGCAGTAATGCTTGCGAAGGAGGAGGCGGGACGCGTGAGGGAGAGGCAATCTTTGCGCCCTCACGCCCCTAGTCGCCGCAGGAGATGCCCTGGGCGTCGGGAGTCAAGAGCCGACTCCCGGCCACCGTAGGCGCGGGCTTGCGGACGGCGAGCAATGGACAGTTCGTCGTCCGATAAGGACCAGGTCCGGGTCGACGGCGCGTTGTGTTCCACGCGCGCCTCAAAGAGATGTCAGCAATAACTGACGGGGTCCGCTGGGGCCGATGCTTGCCAGGGTCGCGGGTTGTTCGAAAGAGGTACCGCGGCCCTTGGCACAAGCAACTGAAGGAACACGGGTGGGTTTTAGTCAGTAAAAGTCTGACACACCTCCCGCTCCGCCCACAGCGGGAGAAGTTATTTGATAATTTCCCACCCAAAAAAAAAAATTAACAATCATAATCGAGATTTTAATAATATTTGGTATGCTAATTCTATCGTTCATTTTATATAATTTTAAAACTAGTATTTTAGTTGTTAAAACATTACTATTTTGTAAGGTTTTAAAATAAAATAGCAAAACAAAAACTTGGTCAGAATATCAATTGTTTTTTTTTCCTAAATTAAAACCCCACAAAATTGTAATGTTTTGACAAATTAAATTAAAATCTCGATTATGATTGTAAATGTATGCTTGGTCAATCCCTAGTACGAGTATCAGGTGGGATGACACTGACAGCTCACTCCACGCTCACTTCACCTACATTTTCACGGTGAGATGGTTACAGAATCGCACTGCAGTACCGCTATAGTTCACCAGTCATCGCGGTGGGCGTAGGTAGCTACTACCTACTATATATTACACACAGACGATGCAAGTGCTCGGCGCGTACCTCCGGATATTACGATGTACGGTTTAGCATAACAATAAAGTTCCGCCAGTCAGCCGACTGATGCTCGTGCAAGAATCGTTCATTGAAACTTCAATATCGACGGCTCGGGGCTGACGGTGGCACTGCGGGTAGAGGTCCGTGTGGGAAGGGGGGGGGGGGGGGGGGGCGGCACGATTCACTCCATGCCAACAAGAAAAGATTGATGACGATTAATCTTTCCCAGATTTTAATCAATTCCGGCGCGTCCTCGACTCGCTGCGGCTGATTTAGCTTATTTCTGGTTGTTTAAGCTCATCGCTCGTCAGCCATGATTGTAAGCTCAGTATGATATCTACAGAGCATCGTCTCAATTTAGGTTTAGCGTTTTGTGTGCAAAAGAAATGCTCGAGTGTATTCGTACTACAAATACATGCCACCGCGAGCGCCAAGATCAGCGGTTGTTATACAAGAACCTAGGACCTTAGATTGGTCAATGCTGTTAGACCGAGCGCTTTGCAGATGAGTTATCAGTTTTCATACTTACATTTCAAAGAAACTATCAAGTTACCCTCGGTGAGAGTTCTCACAATCGCGATCCTGACATTGACTGGGATTCGAGTGCGGTGTTCGATGTTCACTTGTCTTGTCCGTCAGTAAAAATAATTTACAAAATGCGATTCCTTGTTCTATGATAATATTATAAACGTGACGTCATTTGCTACATAGAATTTGACACGAGGTAGACTCGTAATAAATCTTTCGTTGTTTGAAACGGAATCAATCACAATCCGGTGTCGTGCCTGCTCGTCGTGCAACATGAACTCGGTGCAGTCACGTGTATGTATCGGATTGGTGCAAAAGTTATGACAAAAAAATTTCAACATCTTTTACTTCATAATGTTTTTCCATAAATTTCTAAATTACACAATAGTATTGTAGAATATTCTCGATTGTGTCACTTGGCGTGTATAAATAGTCGAGCAAACGTACAATTGATTAATAATGGCTTCGATCGCGAAGGAGTATCTACGTGCGATCTGTTATTACGAGTGGTTACGGGGTAACTGTGTGAGCGCAGCTGTCACGAACATAAATAGTGCTTTCGAGAATACGGTTTCCTTCTACCCTACGGTGAATCGCTGGTTCAAACGCTTTGCTGAGGGAGACACAAGCTTCGAAGATGAACCTCGGTCGGGACGACGTCAAGTCATTAACGACGAGCAAATTCTTAGCGCCATCAAAGAAAATCCTGAATCTACTACGCGTGATTTAGGGAAGACACTCGGCTGTGACTACACAATAGTCGTCAGTCATCTACACGGTCTTGGGTACAGGAAAGTTTTGAGCCAATGGATACCTCACAAGTTAACTGAAGCAAACCGACTAACCCGCGTTAACATTTGTCAGTCCCTCCTTCTTCGCTCTCACCGAAAGGACTTTTTGGAAGATTTAGTTACAGAAGGAGACTTTGCTTCTAAATGATAAAGAAAAACTTAGCGCAGTGTGGCTTCGTCGCGGGGAAGAGCCACCAAATCAGCCGAAACCAGATCATGGTCTAAAGAAGATTCTCTTCATTTGTTTCTGGGATATGAGAGGCCTGCTGCATTTTGATTTCCTTCCACAAGGCACAACTATCACGGCTAACGTCTATGTTGATCAGCTACAGAAACTAGTCGACGCCATCAGAGAAAAACGGCGAAGACGTACTTGTGTGCACCTCTTATACGACAGCCGTCGCCCTCATACCGCTAAAGAGACGCATTCTAAATTAACAGAACTTGGATGGAATATCGTGGCTCACCCTCCATATTTGCCTGATTTGGCGCCTACCGAATATCACATATTTCGCCACCTGTAATCTTTTCTGAGTGAGAAACAATTCCAAAATTTCCAACAACTAAAATCGGACGTCGTAACATTTTTTAACTCACAGGATTCGCAGTTCTGGGAAAAAGAGATTAGGGACTTGCCGAATCGTTGGAGTACTGTTGTAGATTTAGATTGTGACTATATAGTTGACTAATGTCGAAAGAAATAAAATTATAATAAAAATAAGTTTTGTTTTTTATCAGGAATTTCGCACCAACGTGATGTTACTGACAAATAACTTGGAGTAAATTTACTGATATTCTAGTAACTACAGAATATATTAACAAGGTAGCACTATGCACAGTAGCATTCATTCAACTTTACCAAAGCCGACATGATGTCTGCTGAATACATTCAGTATTTTGTTAGAGAAAGCTCACATCTTGATAGTTACATACTTCCTCCTTTATTTAAGTTATTGAGGATTCTATCTTGAATAGTACCTACAACCATGGGCTTCAATATTGAATTTAGTATTGGGCTAAGAATATACTAGTTACTAGGCCCAGTAAATGAAATGCAACATAAGTATATTATTATCCGACCAAGTACGAAAAGTAGTCATCGCATAGTGGCGCCCTGCGACGCACTAAGCGCACCGCGTGCTCGACGAGATAACGCGAATGTTTGCCGAACTCTGGCTCTACATACATAGCTGATCACACTTGGAACTACGTGTGCATACATAACTGAACACGCCGTATTTGGAGCTTCGTGTGGCACAATAATATACACGACATATACCTACCTGTTACTACCGCCGCAGTTTGCAGCGAATCAAAACCTCAAATAACCAGGCGTGACGTCACGTACAGCTGTTTGTCATTTTAAACCTTGTTTTTTTTTTAAATTAGAAAATTTCCGCTTCAAAAGCTTTGTTTCACTTTGTTCGTCTCCATTGGCAGCTGATGTCGGTCACGTGTCCCAGGATACTGACCCCCGGCCGCGCCGCGTTACTGTGCAACAAACGACACCAATTCCGGTTGACGAAGTTGCAAGCAATTATAACAGTTTAAAAAAAAAATACATTCAATCAGCAAATATTCTCTGCGACTGTAAATCATAGACGATCACTTCGCTTGTCTGCTTCTTAATCATCAGTCATTATTATTTTACATTATTTGCTACTCCATGACTTATTAAGTATAAAAAAACATCCGAGTTATTTGTGAAACCTGCGTAATTATGTGTGGCTTGTTCGTATTATAGTTTCAAGTTCGAGTGCGAGCTACGCACGCACAACGTAGCCGTACGTAGCGCGT
The DNA here is from genome assembly GCA_949629135.1 of Eremobia ochroleuca. Lineage (NCBI taxonomy): Eukaryota > Metazoa > Arthropoda > Insecta > Lepidoptera > Noctuidae > Eremobia > Eremobia ochroleuca. The sequence goes on along the minus strand of OX451389.1, from coordinate 433,673 downwards.
GTTCGTAGCAGCTACGTAGACCGCTACGCTGAGCGCTACGATAGTAGAAAACAAGTGTCGTAGTAGACAAATGCAATTGTTATAGATAATATGGATTCATTTATTTGCCTAAAATATGGTATGTTACAGATTTTATATCACATACACAATAGTTCTTCATATTCCACCTACTAAATTCGGCATGCAAATTATCAGGTTGGCGGAAAAATATTGCACAAGAAATTGTAAATTACTATAATTTTCCGGAAAATTTAGCATTGATCTGGGATACGTAAGAATATTGTAGACGATTGTGCACGATGGATTCTACATCAACTTACTGACAGTCGTCGTCAAGTCAGAGTTAGTATTTGTGAATCGCTTCTTTTTCAGCCACATCAGAAAGAGTTTCTTGAAGATCTGGTAACCGGCGATGAGAGCTGGATTTTCTATGATAACAACACACGGCACGCCGTCTGGCTTCCTTACGACGCAGAGCCACCAACGCAGCCAAAGCCGAACCGTCACTCACGCAAGCATCTTCTCTCCGTTTGGTGGGATGCGAAGGGCCCACTCTATTACGAGCTTCTCCCTGCGAGAAGGACGATTACGACTTCCATTTATACTGAACAGCTTCAGAAACTAGCTGATGCAATAAGAGAAAAACGACCGAGACGTGTAAATGTTCACTTACTCCATGATAATGCGCGACCTCATGTCGCTTCGGAGTCTCGATAAAAAATCGTAGAGCTTGGATGGTACCCGGTTGCCCACCCACCCGCCGCACTCACCGGATCTCGCGCTATCTGACTATCACTTTTTCCGACCACTAAAGCTTTATTTGAGTGAGAAAAAATTTCAAAACTACGAAGACTTCAAAATGGCAGTGGACAATTTCTTTTCTGCACAGCCTCCGGAATTCTGGGCGCAGGGCATCAACAATCTACCAACTGGATGGGCCAGAGTAATAGAGTTATTTGGGGATTAGATTACTGATTAATTATTGTAAATAACAAAGTTATCAATAAATTCATTAAGTCTTATATCTTGGTGCAAGACATTTCCGCCAACCTGATATGTGACAAATCATAATTCAAATTTAATTAACTTAAACAAACTTATTAAATTCCCATGTCAAAAAAAAAAGAACTAAATCAAGAATGGTCTACATATCAAATTACAAAATAATGTCAAAGAAAAAATAATTATATTACAAATTGTCTAAGTATCAAAATATGTCAATAGCTTAAAATAAAAATGTCAAATTTAATTTTCCATGTCATGCAACTTTACTATATTTTGTCGTTGAATTCATAAATTCCTTAATCGTATGAAAGCCATTTTGAATAAGCCATGCTCAGAGATGACTTTGAAATAAGCTGGTTCGCAGTTCTCTAGTGACCTTCGGTATATTATTAAGTATCTTTATTGCCATTCGACTAGTGTTTTTATAGAAAGCACGTAAAACTGCTTGATATTTGAGTGCGAATCCCTGTAGCAGACGCTACGATTTTTATATCTCACCAACCGTATTACAGATTCAGAGGAAGTTTAAGTAATATCGGCAGAAATAACGTGTTCTTTGAGAACCAATTTATGCAGAAAATCATATTAGCGGCGCGTTACACAAATGGTAGAAATCGCAAAAACATTCTTGTAAGAATCGGGCTCGGATGCGATTTCCTCCAAATTGGAGTGTTTTTTGTTGGATTATCCAAAAGGCCACGCGAGGCATCCCATATTTTATTCATGGCCGTCGTTAAGAGTCATTACTTTATGTCTCTGAGGCCATCTTGTTCTCTCCATTATCGACATAATTACATAATTTATGAACGGTTTTAGTGGAGGGCGGTGCAGGGCGAGGTGTAGGGGGGAAGGTGTTCACGCTCCGGTGGAAGGGTTGTAAACTTGGGCGATGTCATAAAAATAACAGCTTCGCTTAGATTGAGCGCGGCGTGTTCGTATGATTCGTGTTATCTCTGTTGCCGCACATCGAAGAGCGCGCACATCCAGGCGCTGTGAGCAGCCCGTGCAGCACACTCTGTTTACATTCAATATTTCCGTCAAATATTCAATAACCGTGGCATTACCTCAAGCTCGAACTTCGACGCCTTTTATTATGTTTAAGAATATTTTATAGCTAAATATGCGAACATCAGTTTTTATTGAATATCGATTCTCATTAAAATCAACGCTTTAATATTTTAATATTCAATCGTTGATTTTGCGTACGTTAGTACGCAACACGTTTACGTAATCCATACTTATATAATAAACTAGCGACCCGCCCCGGCTTCGCACGGGTGCAATAGAGAAACACTGATAATTTTAGAGCCATTATTTCTGCTCGTAGGGTTCAGCCAGCGTTTGCAATGTAAGCGCAAAAAAATGTGTTTATTTACGACATCATATTAGAAACCTCTAAAATTATCAGTGTTTTTCTACTATATTATGCATGTATTATACATATAAACCTTCCTCTTGAATCACTGTATCTATTAAAAAAAACCGCATCAAAATCCGTTGCGTAGTTTTAAAGATCTAAGCATACATAGGGACAGACAGCAGGAAGCGACTTTGTTTTATACTATGTAGTGATGATACGAAAGTAAATGTTCGCTGTCTGTGTGGCTGTTACCTCATCGACTCTTAACGGCTGAACAGATTCAGATCTGGCAGATAGACCATGACTTAGGTTATAGAAACATTTATCTCGGTAGTACGTTCTCGTGGGATAATGTTCTACCGCTACGCGAGCGAATTCACGGGCAAAGCTAGTATTGCATGTTTCTTAATTTAGAATGAACAAAAAAAAAATGATTAAATGATAAATATTTTATTCCTGTAAGTAAGTTTGTACAAATATGTTTACAGCCGTGCGATTCTGTAACCATCTCACCGTGAAAGCTTGGGTGAAGTGAGCGTGGAGTGAGCTGTCATTCGCTAGGGATTAACACTATTAAGTGCTCACTTCACTTATGATTTCACGGTGAGATTTTTACAGAATCGATCGGCTGGTCGGTCATATCTCTTTTAAAACCAGTTGAGGTCAGCGTTTCCTATCTGACTACTCTGGGAAGAAAGGCCGAAACAATCGCAGAGGTCATATCTCTTTTAAAGTCCAGACATAGTCTTGGTCAGACCATGTAACTATATAGATTGGTGTCTGAAATGGTCTTTTGAGGGGACCTGTCCAATCAGTGTACGCATTTGTCAGTAATCGTGTAGCTTAAATCAGAACTTAAGGAACTTAAGGACTCGACGAACAATACCAAAGAAAGGACATTTCAGTAGACCGCATAAAGTACTCAAACTCCCACGTTATTTTTAAAACTAAATGAGAAAGAGAAAAATAACAAAAAATAATATAATCCACTTCGTCCTCACATTCACAATAATTAAAATCATTATTTTATCATTATATTATACTTTACAAAGCAAATATTCATGTAATGTCAAAGTATATTATATTTTTGTATGTAAAAAATTGGAGCAGCTTCTTAATCCCAAGCTTTTTTGTCCCCAATATACCGGTATTAAAGGTTTTCTGGAAAAACTTACATTTAACGAATGATTTAAATTTATTAACACTGCGGGACACTTAACGCCCCTCGACGTAAAAACAATAAAACTTATATTGTGTCTCGTTCAGTGTCCTTCTATGTGTTAAGACTTAGATCTTAAAGTTTATTATAAAAGCGCATATACATTGCCATCTGAACGAGCCACATATCTTCTTGAGCCTTGTGGTACTAACTTTATATTTTGATTGGCTTATAAAGTGTCGCAGACTTAATATTATATCTATGATAGTGCACTATCTGGCACATGAGTTATACTTATCCGAATTATAAGTTGTCCGTCCTCCACGGTGGGATCAAGGGTAACATTTTCTCAATATTCTGGCAGAAAGTTAATTTGCTGATGCAGAAAGGTTTGCGCAAAAATGCGTGGTCGCCATTTTGTTAGTATTTTACGATTATGTGAGGCGCCCTCAATCGCGCCCCGCCGCGCCCCCGCCGCGCCCCCGCCGTGCCCCGCCACGCTCCCGCAGATAACTCGCGTCACGTGCCGTCACATTACACGGAGGAATCTTTTTTAAAGCACTATATGTGTTCTAAAACAAATGAAGAAGCGATATATTTGCAAATTATGTTTTAGCTGTTATTTCCGAACGATCGAATAAACGCACATTCCTGTGCGTTGGCATCTGAAACATATGAAAGAGTTCTGTTGTAAACGCCTGTCAGAGAGCGCTTCCTCTCCTCCTCATCCGCATGGTATAGATCCGGACCCTGGAGACGGTGCCGGCGGGAGCGCGACGTACTCCCGGAGCTGAAACATTCGCATGGTATAGGTGCGGACCTGGGGACGGTGCCGGCGGGAGCGCGTACTGCCGGAGCTGAAACATTCGCGTTCAGAGAGGGATTTGGAATAGTTCCGTTTGTATCCATTCCTATAACAGCGAGTGCAGTTAGCGATTACACCTTTTGTACAGAATGGATATCGATACCCGATTACGTTCCTCTTATTCGACAACCGATACCTAACGCAAAAATGTATGTCTAAAATATTTAGATATTACATATTTGTTTCTCAGCGAGTACACAAAACGTATATTTGCTCACACTTGTATAAGTAGATCTTACTGTAGGGACTCCAGTCTTCTCGGGTATTTGAACGGATGGATATTTATGTCGCTAGTTTAGAGAAAACCTAGTCACATTAGGCTTCATAGTACCTGAGCAATTGAACGCAAAACTTGCCCTTGGCAGTCATTCTGAAGTCAGTAGAATAACTTCGATATAAATACAAATTTTTCATTAGGTAATTAATTTTATAGCTTTAAAAATGGTTCTATTACTTCAACAAGTGAACAAGTGAACATTTTTAACAGCACTAGCGGAGGTTTCATTTTAGTAGGAAGCATTGCAAAACAATGTTCATGTACGATGGCGGCGCGGCGCGCGGCGCTCGCCTCATATCGCAGGAAGTGGCTTTAAATTCGTTCTGCGCTTGTACAGATTTACTGCAGGCATAGCTCAAGTTCCACACGTTGGAGATATAAATTTTACTCGGGTTGAGATTTTTGTGTAATATCGTGGCGGATGTACTGCATCAGTTTCAGCCCGTATCGCGCGGCTTGGTATGACTGTGCGGCGCGGCGCGGCGCGCGTCTCTTCGGGATCGGCATTCGGGTATCACACTTTTAGAACGTGCTAGACAACGCACAAAACAATTGGATCACGCATAATTGAGTAATGCGTTCGTGTCAGTACGCTCCGTGTGCTCCTGCTCAGTTGCGATCGTCAGGTTCAGTATAATATTAAATACATGTAACAATGTGAAGTTGGCTCCTCGAACATTGGTTTAGTAAGGAAATGTGCCATTGTGACGCTGCCAATCCTGTCCCGAATGTAAGCGAAAGCTACGCAGAGCTGCGAGTTACGGCAGATGATCTCACGCGATCCCCGACGTGCACGAGAATGTCGCATGTACAACTGAGCACGTCCAGTCTTGTGCGTCGGTACTTATGTGTGGCGTGGTCTTTAGTTTATAATGTGTGTCATAGTAACACATCTGTTATGATGACTAATTGACCGAGCGAGCCCTCCGGGGCCGCTAGGGTACTTATGCTAATCACAGAGCTAATTTGCCGAGTGCTCGTTGGGTATGCGTTGCGCAGATTGTGGCTTAGTTCTTAATATCTTGTTCAAAAACCAATCAAAATTTGACCCGCTCGTCATTTAAATGAGTATTACGCGACGGCCCTCCGTCTACATTTAAATTGGGGATCAAACAAAAGTTGTGTCCTTACGGGAGTGTGGAAGTTTGCGGGCGCGAGGGCGCGGGGGCGCAGAGAGCGCGGGGCGCGGGGGCGCGGGGGCGCGGGGCGAAGGAGCCTGTCGCCGGAATATTGGGCTGTCCCCTCGTGGCGATTTATTGTTGTGCTCTGTCCGGTCTTCAGCTTGTCAAGTGGCGCGCGCTTTGTGCACCAAATTCAATTTGGTTTTGTTTTGTTCATAATATGATATATCCTTTGTAGTGTTCCGTTTTCCTTGTACACATTTTCAGCAACTAAAATATGTAAGACGAAATTCCTCAGTGTAATGGTACTGAAGAATAAATATAATGTAGGTACAGACAGTTGAGTACCTACATTATATTTGTTACAGAATTCTTAAAAAAATAATAAATTATTCTGAGCGTTATTGAGACAAGTATTTCAGGGTATTACTGGTGATCGCTAGCGGTCGCCGTCTCTTTCTGTGATCACACTCCGCCATTAGTGAGATGTTCCTGCTTCACATAAAGTACGGCGGCGTTCGGTTGTGTAAATACTGGCTCCGAAGGTAATCGAAGTGAAGGAGCACTTTGTATTAGGCCGCCCGAGCTGCCCCGAGCCACCCCGAGCCGCCCCGAGCCGCCCCGAGCCGCCCCGAGGATGACCGCGGTGTAGGGTTCACCACGCGTCACAACACAAGGTTTTTTTTTTTAATCTTTATTTTTTTACACAAGGTATACTCTCGTGTTACGACATTAACTTTTTGTTCCAGTTAGCATGAAAGTTATAGAATTCAAATTATAAATCAGAAAGTGCGTCCGCTTGCTTGTCACACTGATGCCTTATCTACTTAGATACAACTGATTTCAATGTTTGGAAAGCAAGGCCGGAAAAAGACATGCAATATTTTGAATCCGATGGTGACAGCTGGAAGCTCGTACTTACGCAGCTAGGTACAACCGTGCAGACTAGTGGAGAGAGTCAGACTGTACTTAATGCATAAAGTATTGTTACACACACGCAGGTCCAGGCGGCACGAGGGATGGGGGGAGGGGGAGGGGGGCAGGAGATCAAGGGCTCGCCCAGTAAGTAGCGCTTACTGTTAGTTTTACTAGGCGTTAGCTAGTCTCCGAGAATCCGCCCGGATTGTATTGGATATTCTAGTCAATGTCATTGGAATTGCTCAGAGCTTCATTATCAGTTCGCACAACTCGCATATGGCAGCCCTGCGGGTCAGCGTGGGTCGTCAATCGCGCGACACCTCGTGACCGCTGATTGGCTGCAGTCGTCACTGGCGCGATACCTCGTGACCGCTGATTGGCTGCAGTCGTCACTGGCGCGGGCGGCGGCGGCGCGGTGCTGATGACCGCACTCTCTGATACACACCCCCGACACTTCACCTCACTTATGGGATGCTGAAGATGTGTTCAACTAACGACCACCCTTTTACGAGATGTAATTTGAAATAGTTTATTTGTGATACATCAATTCAACTTTCATGAATATTAAAACTAAAAATGACAACATGGTTCGCCGCTCGATCAGATCACAACATACCAGTATCACAGACCACGCTCCGTGAATATTGTAAAATATCCTCCTGTCCTTTTCCCAATATATTGTGGGTCCGCGCAACGCGTTTTTTGCACAAAACTCTATTATCCGTCATCTCAGAATTTACATCCCTCTTAGCCTAGTCTCTTTTTGTTACCCAATGTCTACGTTATGCGCGTAGATTATCTAGATACCGTACTACACGGTAAATTAGATACATACCGCTAAAATATCAAATTATATCAGAAAACGCTACAGTTCCTTCGAGAAGTAACGATCATAGCTGCAGGAGCAGCACTTCTACCGTCATTATAAATGATCATAGCTGCAGGAGCAGAACTTCTCCCGTCATTATAAATGATCATAGCCGCGGTGGCAGCACTTCTACCGTCATTATAAATGATCATAGCTGCGGGGGCAGCACTTCTACCGTCATTATAAATGATCATAGCTGCAGGAGCAGCACTTCTACCGTCACTATAAATGATCATAGCTGCAGGAGCAGCACTTCTACCGTCATTATAAATGATCATAGCTGCAGGAGCAGCACTTCTACCGTCACTATAAATGATCATAGCTGCGGGAGCAGCACTTCTACCGTCACTATAAATGATCATAGCTGCGGGAGCAGCACTTCTACCGTCACTATAAATGATCATAGCTGCAGGAGCAGCACTTCTACCGTCATTATAAATGATCATAGTTGCGGGAGCAGCACTTCTACCGTCATTATAAATGATCATAGCTGCGGTGGCAGCACTTCTACCGTCATTATAAATGATCATAGCTGCGGGGGCAGCACTTCTACCGTCATTATAAATGATCATATGTGCAGGAGCAGCACTTCTACCGTCATTATAAATGATCATAGCTGCAGGAGCAGCACTTCTACCGTCATTATAAATGATCATAGCTGCGGGAGCAGCACTTCTACCGTCACTATAAATGATCATAGCTGCAGGAGCAGCACTTCTACCGTCACTATAAATGATCATAGCTGCGGGAGCAGCACTTCTACCGTCACTATAAATGATCATAGCTGCGGGAGCAGCACTTCTACCGTCATTATAAATGATCATAGCTGCAGGAGCAGCACTTCTACCGTCACTATAAATGATCATAGCTGCGGGAGCAGCAATTGTACCGTCACTATAAATGATCATAGCTGCAGGAGCAGCACTTCTACCGTCACTATAAATGATCATAGCTGCGGGAGCAGCACTTCTACCGTCACTATAAATGATCATAGCTGCGGGAGCAGCACTTCTACCGTCATTATAAATGATCATAGCTGCGAGAACAGCACTTCTACCGTCATTACTTAACCCTCACCATGAGAAGAGAACGTACGTTATTATCAACCAAGACGATATACTAGTACAGTAGGCCGCACATCAATTGTAACAAAATCTGTATAAACAAGCTTCTTATTCTATTGAAACTCCTTACTACCTGCTCGGCGCTCAGGGTCAAAGTGTTACCACAGACGTGCGGTTGACTGTATGTAACTAAACAAATGCTGAAATCCATTTAAACATAATTATTTTCTTTCTTTCTCTCTTTATCTGCGCGACTCGCGCCAGCGACAGTACACATGCGAGACTATATAGTTGACATCTTGTACATATTATTATGTGTTCAGTGTTCAGCTCACGCCACGCGGCCCTTGGCCGGAGCGGACCTAAACAACCACACCTAGTCACACAGTGTACTAGCTGTATGCCGCAAACGTCTCCGATCTTAATGTAAATCTGAATATCAGATTGTGTGGAGAGGCTCTCGGTGGAGGCGGCGCCGGAGGTTCGATATCCAACTGCGGATGAAAAATAATGACATCCGCAACTTTGATATCTCTGCGTTAGACGGCGGTAATGTCTTGATGAGCCATCAGATACCGAGACCCAGTTACCGTAGGTATGGCTTACAGTCATTCGGGGTAAAAGAACGCAGTGGGTAAAAATACGCAGTGTTGTTTTCTCTGAGGGGGGGGGGGGGGAAGGGGGGGGCCGCTGGTTCCTCGAGAATGTGTGCAAAAAGGCTGCCATATAATGCCAAAAGCCGCGAAGCGATGCGTGTCGTGTTTGCGATGAAAAGGGGGGAAAAATAATCACCATAAAATTCGGTAGTTTTCTCTACTGGGAAAAGTTTGTGGAAGTGGAGCATTCATACTTTTAAAGCTTAAGTTGTTTTTTTTTTTATGTACTTATTCAAGCTTTTTCTTAAAATAGTAACGTTGTAACCTAACCTCACTGGAATTGGAGCTAATAAGATTTTTTGTTGTAACGGTCAAATGTGGTACGGGGCAAGAGTACACATGTTAGAGATTCCGGAATTCAATAAATAATACCTAAAATTATAAATTAAAGAACGGGTACTACCTTTCCTCATAAAGTTGCTATTTTATAATAATACATATTATAATTTATTGGCATAAAACATTATACCATGTTTTATGTTGCGTGCCATGTTCAACACATGGTATTTATATATTATCTGTATGTGTTATTTCTCTGTTTATAATTGTGTAAGTGTCATATTAATAGTTTCTATTTTAGGCAATGTAATTTGTATTGTACCATTTTAATTAACTATAAATAAATGAATTATAAGTACTTATTTGTTTTCGAGTGCGACAGAATTACATAATATATTTAAAAAAAAAACACCAGGGAGACAGTTGGTTTCGGAGGAGAAGATTATTGCTGCACAAATACTAATAGAAGAGGTAAGAAGTCATCGAAATGCAGTAGAATTTTTTTTTTTTTTATTTTTTTTTTTCATTTATTTTGTTATTGCTGGGCCCGCTCCTGAACTCAATCACGCCTGATGGAAAGTGATGGATGAGGTCTATGGTGGAACCAGAGTGCCCAAAAGATGCCTAAGGTACTGGAGCTCCCACGCATCGACGAAACACAGTAGGCTGCGTGACGCCGCACTCCGGTGGGAGGGTGGTGGCAAATCAGGCGGGTACTGCAAGGGAAGAATTGGCCAGTCTAATAAGGTTTTGGGTGTGACTGTCCAGGATGCGCCGAGCGCTCGTTTTAGTGGAGTAACTGGTGAAACAAACTGCGCTACACGAGAAGGCTTCTTCTTTCACCCCAAAATCCAAATATATACCCCGCTTGGGTATATATTTGGGTTTTGGGATGTTCTGTTTTCCTACATGCGTACTTTTTCCCAAATAACCACGAATTTTTACCCACAAGTTGGGGAAAAGGTACAAGGAAAGACACATTTTAGCTTAAGGGCCTTACTGTCGTTTAGTCCCGTAGCACGGTCATTTTATGAAGTCTACTCCTCATTAACGGCTTGGTTAGAAGATCTGAAAAAAATATATGTTTGCCATAGATTCATGCACAACATTTTTGGAACAGGATTTTTTTTCTAAGGCTAATACTTTGCCAGATAAAAATATTTACCAATACGCTATTTTTGGCTAATATTCCCTACTACTTCCAAACGGCTTTGATGTTTGGAAATATTATTACACTGAAAAATAGCTGGTTAAAGGTACTACAGATTCGAAACAGCTTATTTAAATCAATCAACATTTGCAAAGAAAATATCCCCACTTTGAGTTAGAGGTTCAGAAGTGCTCTGCGCGGGCGAATACTCGAAATTATTTTTAAAGTTTTACACGCGCCAGGAAGTGAGATCCTTCTCACGTATGATTTTCAACAAAAAGGAAATTTCCGCAGCAGCTATTTTGGATTTACATTTTGACCTCACTACCCCACCACCACCCACTCACTACCTCACTACCTCAGTACTGACATTGAGAGAGAGCGCAGGTCGCTGTCTGTTCGATGTAATATGCTGGCTCGCAGGTTTGCACGCTGTACAAGACAAGTAAAGGTAACGCTTTTTCAGGCATACTGTCAATCATTTTACACGTGCAGTCTGTGGGTCTGTGGAGTGCAGTATAAGAATGCGTTCAGGGTGCTGATGGGGTTGCCGCGATATTGCAGTGCCTCCGGCATGTTTGCCGAGGCCAACGTTAACAGTTTTGCGACAATCATGCGTAAACGTTGCACCTCGATCCTAACTCGCATGCGAGCTAGTTCCAACAGCATCTTGAGCGTATTGACGGACTGGTGGGATTCTCCGATGCTTGAGCGGTGGATGCGGCTGCACGCAGTGAAGTAGCATACATGCGTTCTGGTGTCGGTAGATTGATGTTATCTTATATGTATTTGTTTTGTTACTAACATTAGCTCTTAAGTATTTTCGTGTTACTAACAATTTATATGGAGAAATCTGAAATAAATTATTATTATTATTATTATTTTAGATGAACAAGTTTTTTTTCTTAGCTCTTTGGCTAGTTTCAGCTACATTAACGGGCCTAAGCCAAGTCAATGTAGCGTGTGTGGTGATTTTTGTGTGATAATATGTGCCACAACCGGGAGCATAGACTACATATAGATAGCTTGTATAAAACTATTATTGACTTTTTAAGTGCGTTAGCAGTGGCGACTTGTTTGTGTCGAACTGAACTGAAGCGGAGGTATGACACGGGTTGGAACAAACATGTGAAAGAGGCTCATGCGGAGGCTCGACTAAGGTTTGAGCTTTGGATGCAATATGGTAAACCCGGTGTGGGACCCATTTATAGCCAAATGCGTGACTCTCGAAAAGCTTTTAAGGGAAAGCTAAAGTGCTGTCAAAATAACCAGCATCAAATTAAAATGGACATTATTGCTTCTCACCACTCAGTGAGGAATTTTGGAAGCTTTTGGAGAGAAACTAAAAAGTTGAATACTGAGTCGAGTCTCCCTTCGAGTGTTGGGGGCAAAAGTGAGTCGGTCGATATTGCTAACTTATTCCGACCGCGTTTCAAAATTGATTCACCTCTGGGTCTAGCAGACCAAGCATCGAATATAAGTTGTAATGACCTAAGTGTACGTTTCACTGCCCGGGACGTGTCTTCCGTCATCAAAAACATGCCCAGGGTTATGTCGCCTGGTCACGATAATTTAAGTATTGAGCACCTGCAGAACGCAGGTGTTCGTCTCCCAAGGGTTCTTGCCTTACTATTCAACCTATAATAATAATAAAACTTTATTTCGGACTACAGTATCCATAGTTTTGTTAGTATTTTAGTGTTAGTAACAATGATGATGCTTAGGTATTAGATTAGTATTGTTAGTATCTTAATAATAATAATAAATAAACATTTCACTCCCCAAGCTGGGTCAGTCATTCTTATCTGCCGGCTGATCTAGTGAAAACAGTTGATGGTGCCCGTTCCGAAGCATAAGACCGGTGACATAAGACTGAAGCATAAGACTGGTGTTAATAATTACAGACCGATATCCTTGGCAACGGTTACAGCAAAAACTTTAGATTTTTTACTTGACCGTTGTCTAGGTAAAAAATTAAAAATTAACGACAGCCAGTTTGGTTTCAGGGATGGGTTATCAACTGAGACTGCACTGATGACCCTAAAGAGTACAGTGCGATATTGCACTGGGAAGAGGACACCTGTGTATGCATGCTTCCTGGATTTATCCAGTGCTTTCGACTTTTTCTCATGACATTCTGTGCAAAAAGTTGTCCAATGAAGCTAACCTGACGCCAGAAATAATTAATGTACTAAAGTTCTGGTACGATAACCAACACAACGCAGTGAGGTGGGCAGGCGCATACTCAGATGTGTAAAGGTTAGACTGCGAGGTGAGGCAAGGGGGTCTGACCTCGCCCAAGTTGTTTAACATCTATGTGGATAAGCTGATCGAGGAACTCAGCAGCACTGGCATCGGATACACGATCGACGGTGTGTCCTTCAACAACATCAATTATTACGCTGACGATATGGTGCTGTTGAGTCCGTCGATCAGTGCTCTTAGGAAGCTGTTAAATATATGTGAGTACGAGTACTATGCTGGAGACCCTGGACTAAGGTATAATGCCAAGAAAAGTAAACTGTTAGTTTTTATTGCACAAAACAAGACTTATGAAGTGGTACCACCAGTCTCGCTATGTGGTACCACTCTAAACAGAATCAAACAGTTCAAGTACCTTGGTAACTGGGTTACAGAGGATGGCACTGATAACTGAGATATTGAGAGGGAGCGTAGGGCATTGGCCGTAAGGTGCAACATGCTGGCCCGCAGATTTGCAAAGTGCGACAGCAATGTCAGGATAAGTTTGTTTAGGGCTTATTGCCAGAACTTTTATATCTGCAGTCTGTGGACCAGATACGACCAGACACGCAGAAAACGTTTAATGCCCTGCGTGTGCAATACATCAATGCTTTTAGGATACTGCTGTCGCTGCCTCGTTTCTGTAGCGCGACAGGGATGTTCGCAGCAGCGCGAACAGAGGACTTCTTGGCGATCATTCGTAAAAGATCCGCTTCACTACTGCGTCAGGTGCGGGGCAGCGACAACAGTCTTTTAAGAGTTGCTAGTAAGACTGAGGGCCGCCTTATGGGGCACCTGTGCGCAGTGCATACTGTTGCCAGGTGTCTCTGTGAGGTGGCGTAATTAAGTATTATTAGTTAGTAAGTAAGTATTATTAGTAATTATTGTTTGTCTTTATAAGACAAGGAAGGGAGGGGGGGGGGGGGTTAAGGAATACTAACAAATTTATGGGTTCTACCTGAATTAAAGATAAATAAATAAATTAAAAAAAACGCATCATTTTAAAACAATAAATTATGTTCCATAACCTAATGCATGGAATATTAGCATAATGGTTGTAGCGACCCGGCCGCCCGCAGTGTGGTCACTTGCTTGCTGGCGCCTGAAAGATGCGGACGCGTGAGCTCAGAGTTGTACAGTGAATTGTTGTTTTATTTACCTACTCGAATACTTTCTATACTAAACATTACTGTATTGTATGTTTGAATGAAATACAGAGGCCTTTTTGTTTATTTTTATTAATAGGTATGATTATAAGTAATACGAGTACTGCCTGTCGATTCTGTAAAAATCTCACCGTGAAATCATAACTGAAGTGAGCTTAATAGTGTTAATGCGAATGACAGCTCACTCCACGCTCACTTCACCCAAGCTTTCACGGTGAGATGGTTACAGAATCGCACGGCTGTACTGGCTTTCGTAATTAGAAGTAAGTATGGTACTTTTTAATTTCGTATAGCTGTGTATGTATACAAACGTAGTAAAAACTAAAAACTAAAAAAAAAATACTATTTGGTCATAAATACTAGTTATTTATCATTATAGTCTCTGATATATACCTTATAGGTAGTCACAGAACGAGTGGTGTGGTTCAGTTCAAACTTTGTTCTATGTTCAGTGCACAGTCGCGACTCGAGTTCCTACGTCTGTAAAAAGTTGCGACTAAAATAAAGCAAGTGCACAGCACTGGACGTTCTGCGACATTATGTAAATTAACCTCCTCCCGCCCTGCACACCCCCCACCACCCCGAAAGACCCGCCCGCCCGCTTTCGTCTTAATACAGCCTAATTGCAGACACAAAACGACTCGGAAATGGACTACAGATAGCGAAAATAAACAGTCGCCAGCGAAACGAAACTTTTCTTGTGTGACGAAGGCTTTTATTGATGTGTTAATGAAAATAGACAATGATTATTATTTATTTAAGAAGCCATTTCGAGTCGTAGCTGATCTCAGTAAAATAAAATGTGAGGCAGACACGAACAGCTTTGAATTATAAAGTGAAATTGCTGCTGTAAGTCAGCCGGTGAGTCTAGAACAGTTTAAATGTCTGGTATGTACCGAAAGTGAAATTGCAGCCACATTAGAGGTTCAAGTGAAGGCACGCGGTCATCGGCGATGTAATAACAAAAAGTCGCGCTGCAGACACGCTCAGAAGGCGCGGCGTCACGCGTGCGGAAGAAACACCGCGCGCCGGCGCGCACCACATAATCGCGACCATTTGTTTCATGGTCGCGTCGCGATAGTGGGTCTTCTGTATCGCAATAGTCCGCGGCCCGCTCTGCTCCCGCCAGTCTTGTCGCATTCTGGACATTTGCTACCATTTCTTTTCTCCTGTCTAATATTATACGGCATCGATTTCACAGCATTGGTGCAGCCATTCCGAATCATAAACTAGGTTACAGCATTTTTATTGTAGCAGAACGTGGAGTTGCTAGATTTATTTTGGTTGAAATTCGCTGAATTTCTCAACAAGCGCTTTGTAGCTACTGTAAACGTTCGGTTCGAGAATTGCCACAGGAAAATACTCAAAATATTATTGTCCATTCCGTAGGATGGCAGGTTAGGGACGTGTCGCGATAGCTCAGCTATTGTAGGCTCGTCGCGGCAAACGAACTGATTGGAAAATTGCATTTCACTATGTCAACGTTTTAGCTGGAGGGCGCGCGGGGTGCGGGGTGCGGGGTGCGGGGTGCGGGTTACGGGGCGCAGGGTGCGGGGCGCGGGGTGGGGGCTGGGGGGCGCAGCGGACGACGCTCGCCGACGCCTCTGCAGATTGCCGCCCGTGCTGACCCATATACCCAGTTGTTAACGTCTTTGCTAGTACTTCTCGACTACCGAAGTACGGTTACGGAACAGTTGTTACGGTAGGCTGCTCGTCGCCATGGACCAGCGACTGTATTATACTATATCCAGGCTGCCGAGAGAATGCGTTCTTCTTCCTGTCAGTTACATTAAGCTTACAAAATAATGTACGCTTTTTACCAATTTAATCTTTATTCCTCCTCATTCCTAATCATGATATGAAAATAACGCATTTTCTTAGCAATCGGAACAAAGTTATTTTTAGGATTCCGTAGTCAGCATGGAATATGGATAATTTGTGTTAATGGATAGTTTTTGGCCATGTCCGTTCGTCCATCTGTCTGTCCGCGGCTTAGCGCAGAGACTCTTAGTAGGTACTAGAAAGCTGTAATTTGGCAATTAACTAAATTAATCATGCCGACAAAGTGGCGAATTAAATCTAGAAAATTCTTAGGATAAATTCTAAGAATACGAGAAAATAAAACATACCCACTTTACGTGTAAGGGACACGTAAAGTGGGTATGTTTTATTTCTCGTCTATCCTATGGTGTGGCCATGGGATAGGCCATTCAACTGCGCGTGTGTAAAAGCCATTTTTGGATTCAGGGATACGTTTGCAAAATATTAAACTTTAAAGTGCTGATTTTTGTTAGTCCCCCCTGACAGCTAAATGGTTGTTTTTAGATATATGAAAAAAATTACGGTATGTAAACGAAGTTAAAAGAAAAACCAACTTACATTTGCAGTTGGAATGTATGGTAGAACATGTTTTTCAACTACAATGTTAAGTTTGTTCTTGGGATAAATTCATTCCAACTGCGGTACCCTTCGTTATGCGTAATCCAACAAGCAGTTGGCTGGTTTTTTTTTTATTATCTGTGCTAATAACAATGAGTGAATGTTTCAATATAATAGAAGGCCTCACCTCACCAGACCGAGTCCTGAGTAGATTCTGTCGTTACCTTGCAGACACTCACTACCTACTGCCCAATGACCTACCTTCCCACAGCACCGCACCGCGTCGTGCGTGTGAATCCTCCTCTAATAATACTTGTGCTGTTTATTTTGCAGCCCGCACAAACTTCTCCAACTCCCAAAACGTACCAAATACTGGAAAACATCGAACAAGATGGAAGATTACACAGAAAGTTGGTTAAAGTTGGCCCGAGCCCGGTTATGGCAAAGTATTTACTTACTGTTACTTGTTGGTATTACATGCGGCTATTACAGGCGTTCCAAGTATACAAGATTGTTTGTCCCTAAGTCTTGAATTGAGCGTAATAACTAACAGACTGTGGAGTTTAGGTATAAATCATAGTGCTATATAATTGGACTTCAGTGTAGAATGCTACATTAAATAAAACACTGCTGCCCGGCTGCGCGGATGATCACTTGTTATGTACTAGCGAGGTGGTGCTCCACTCCTATTTCATGTCAGAACATGAAGACTTCTGTGCCATACGAGCTACGGAGCTATATCTAAGTTAAGGAGGGATATATCCAGCAGTAGGGGATTTCAGGCTGATGTGATGAGCATGAAGACGATCTACGTAAAATACGCGTTATTACATTACACACAACCCTTTCGGAATAATTCCTCTAAATAATGGTGAACACTGCATTCTCACTTCTCTTTTTCTTATTCTTCACTTAATTTTCGATACTTCTATCTTATTTCTCTCTAATCAATGAAGGAAGAGACGGGCAGATTAATTACCTTATTGACCTAAATCTTTTTAAATCGTTTGTTGACACATACCTAACCTAACAACATGGTAAAGAAGCAGGGCATTAAGTTATTAACTAATTTGACAGTGCCTGTCTGTATCTGTCTGTAACTTATAGAATGTAGTACATACCAACTGTCACCGTCCATTTCTTGAGCTGTCCGTCAGAAAGAGATGTCAATTGTATAATATCAGTTAAGGTTGTGAACAAGGGAGTCGGCTCCATGGTGTGGTTTTGAAAAACTAAGCGGACAACTAGCACCTACTAAAGTAACAGTTTCTGTCCCGTAATAAATGTATGTATGCACAGAACGCCAGCACATCAAGTTACTGCAATCTGTCAAACTTTAATAGATTTTCAACTTTATCGCTAAAACAATAGGTTCAAAGTTGATTGGGAAAACTTGAAAGTTTCGGGTAGCTTGATGTGCTGGCGTCTGTACCATATTGTGACATAAGTACATACAGTTTGTTCTATTCTCTGATTGAGTTTGAAACTCACGTATGTTTCTCTTAAACGTGAGAACGACGATGGTTGAATGAATGGGCTCGATATCTGTAATGTGGGTTGATACAGACGTTACAGATGGCCAGGCAGTGCCGGGTGTGTGCAGGCAGGCCCGGTCCAGCGGACCTTGTCCGGGTGTGGGCCGGATTAGTGCCGTCGACCGCCCGCCGCGCGCCGCGGTACTTGCAATTATGGTAATGCATTTCTGACTGCCAAACCATTTCGTATTGGTATGATTGTTGTGTAACACCCGCGAGGCACAGAACCCGCCTCGGTCGCACGACTCACACGCAGCCTGTCACTGCATTCTGCATGGACGCATAAGGCACATCCGATTGACATAATCAGAGAGTTGCTTAAGACTTATGAAGTCTACGCTGCCGCACATGGATTAATTTATAATGAGAAGAAATGTGAAAAATGGTCTTTGAGGTCGGCGGCAAATGCTGTAAAGAAGGAACACGAGCTACTTTTAAACGGGTCAGTAATTAAAAGGGTATCCTCTTTTAAATATCTAGTTCACTTTCTTTCCGACGGCCTTAAGGCCCATGTAGATACAGAGAGCAAGCGTAGGGCACTCGCTGTGCGGTGCAATATCCTGGCCCGTAGATTTGCTCGGTGTACAGACCTAGTAAAAATAATTATTTTCAAGGCGTACTGCCAGAGTCTGCACACGAGTAATCTGTAGGTCAATTACAATTAAACGTCGCTGGATGTCCTGCGCGTCCAGTACAATAATGGGTTTAGGATGTTGTTGGGATTACCTCGCTACTGCAGCGCGTCGGAAATGTTTGCGCATGCTCGTACCGAAGGGTTTCACGCGACTATTCGCAAAAAAACAGCATCACTACTGAGGAGAGTGACAGACAGTCGCAACAGCATCCTGAGAACTGTAGCGGAGAGTTTCGGCTCTCTAATTGCAAATCAGTTTGTGCGGAGGGTGACTGGTACTAACACAAGATAATAAGTTGTTTTAATGTTATAACACTCTATGGATTCTTTGGTTCGAAATAAAAATCACTATTATTATTATTTTTTAAATGCCTACGACGAAACGGAATATTTTTTAATTTAATTAAGTTAACACACACACACATACATACACACACACACACACACACACACACACACACACGCACACGCACACGCACACGCGCACGCACACGCACACGCACACGCACGCCCACACGCACACGCACACGCACGCGCACACGCACACGCACACGCACACGCACACGCACACGCACACGCACACGCACACACACACACACACACACACACACACCCGCATGCGCTTGCGCACTAATACCCTGTTATTTCTATTCCGTGCTATATATATAATACTTGTAACTGTATTTAAAAATATTCACTTTTAAAAATAAAATTGTAATACAATTACAGGGGATCGGCAGCATATTTTGAATTACATATACCGTCGTTTAGGTAGCTAAAAATTTACTTAAAGTAATGCTTCTCTGTATACGATATTAATTGACGTATGGCCATCGGGGATGAAAGCATACAGGCTCCTAGGATTGCTAACCCGTGACAGAGCCACATACAACTGACTGTGCGAGAAACAGCTGATATTTAGATCTACACCCACAACTTTCAGCGTCTTTGATAACAGATGGCGCTGTCGACAAGCGAACATCAAAGTAAATGAGCTCCGTATATTATTTTTATTAAAATAAGATTAAAGTGATAATTTGTAATTAAGTCTACTTAAATCTATACAATACGATATTAACTATTAGGTCATCCCACTTCCAGTGTCATATTTTTTTTATTATTATTTTACAAAAACTGACTACTATACTATAACCTTGTGACACTAATCAATAATCTCCACCACTATTAATCACTCGCTCCCAGACTGCTGGCAAATCTTGAACACCATTTAAAGTACCACTTTCATTTAATTCATCAATAATGCTCTTTAGTTTAATATCTAACTCCTTTTTGCTATTGTATCGAGTACCCGACAATTTCCTCTTCACATGGCCAAAACAATTGAAATCACAAGGATTCATATCCGGGGAATATGGTGGCTGAATAATTTCAATCCATCTTTTATCTTCAATTAAATTCTGAACTATTTTTGATTTGTGCGGTCTGGCGTTATCATGTAAAATTATAGGACTCGTTATATGATGTTCGTCTGCCCAAATAGGAATATTTTCTTCTAAAAATGACTTATATCGCTCTCCAGTCATAGTTGTATTTTCATCATAAGTTCTCCAAAAAGCAATGCCTCTGACATCCATACCTACTATTAGTAGTATTTTTCGTTCATGTAGCTCTGCACGTGGTAAATGTTCAGCTGAAGTGCCCGGTTCCACCCAACATCGTGACTGATGTCTTTGACGAGGAGTATAAAATTCGACCCAAGTTTCATCAAGGCATATGAATCTATTAAGTACATTTTTCTTACGGCGATACCACGATAAATGGCTACGCGCAGTTTCATAACGAAACTCCTTCTGATCCGTGTTCAGAGTGTGGGGCACCCACACTGCACTTTTATTGACCAGACATAAATCCTCCGTGAGTACTCTATGTATAGTGGAATGAGGAATGTTAAGTTGAGTGGAGAGATCACTGACACTGACCCTACGTGACTGACGAAGTGATTCCTTGATTTTGTCCCTTGCTTCTAATCTAGTCGATGATAATGATCGAGGTGCTCGCGGCTCATCTTCAGCTGTGGTTCTTCCTTGTTTGTACATTTCAAGCCATCGCTGTACGGTTCTTTTATTTAAGGCGTTACGACCAACACACTCAACCAACTCCTCCAGAGTAGTTGAGTAAAGCACAAAACTTTAGAAATATACGTTGCTCCACTACATTAACAGATTTTTTTAAAATCTTCCATTTTAAATCAATGCACGTCTTGACAATACAACACAACAAATTAAACTAACATGATTGTACAAGACAACACATGTATTAACTATTGCATACCATTGCGCAATGCATACATATTGGAAATAAAAAATATGACACTGGAAGTGGGATGACCTAATACAAGAACAAGTGTTATCTCCTGTGAAAGAAGTGAACTTTTTGGACAAAATCACTCAGTTTTTTTCATGAATAAAAAATCTTTACAAAGTGGATCAAACAATTAGTAAACAAGTTGAACATTACAGTGTTAAAAACATTTAAGTGACAATCGTGACGGTGTTAAAACAGTTGTAATAAAATAGACCAATTAACTTTAATTGTAGTAAAATAGCAAAAAAAAAAATAAACAATAACAACATTCATAAACTTCTTTCTTCAATAAACTTGAGTGTGTATTGGGATGGTGAAAAGTGTAATTTAAAACAAAATAGTGGAGTCATTCCGAACACAACCGTGACAAAAAAACTGTTTTAGTGGAAAAAAAAGTGCAAAAATAACTATTGCATGAATCACCACAACGTCTTTCTAAAATTTTAAATTCATATGATGACTGTGCATCACTATTTCGACTGAACTTGTAGCTACACGATTGGTCTTGCGGCCGCGGTCGCGCCTGCAATATTACGTAGACGACGTGTCGCGAGTTCGATCCCCAGAGAAACCGACACACTTTTTTAAAGTTTATTTCAAACTTTGCGACTATCGTGTGATAATCCAACATGAATTTTCTAGATAATATCACATTCCGCCGTACGAGGACAAAGTCGGATTCAATATTAAACGACAGTGAGGTAATAACTGCTACACCAACATTGAATGAGACCGTTACCGTTGAGTGTACCAGAAATGTCCGATGATGAAGACGATTTAGTTAAGAAACTACGTGAACAAATTACTCATCTTACATTAGAACTACAGAGTGCTCACTCGGAAATTGAATCTTTGTCTTTAGAAAATAGTAATCTCAGATCTTTAAACGAAAATTTGAGTAAAAATAATGATCTTTATAAGAAAGTAACTTTAACACCCGCCAAACTGAAGTCGTCCAGCTCAAAAAAGAACAAAAGTAGTAACAACAAAAACAATAAACAAACTCAAACAGAAACACCGAAATCGAAGATAAATAATACTAATAAACCAATACTACACAGACAGAATACAGTAGAAAATGATTCAAAACGCAACAAAATATGTATTATTAGCACTGACAACAAAAATAACTTGCTTTATATTGCAGAAAACACTTTTGAGAAATGTGAACTTTGTCACTACATCACACCCCATGGTAGTATGCAAGTTCTGCTGAAAGGTATTAGAGAAAAGTTAGCGAATTTCACCTCACTGGACTTCTGCATTATTCTATTTGGTGAAGAGGACTTTAAAGTCACAAATAGATATTTAGATAGTATATTAAATATAAGACAAGTCCTGCAGGAAATCACAAACACTAACATAATTATCTGCACCCCTACTTACAAATTCTTTACAAATACCTACTTGTACAATTCAAGAGTAGAAACTTTCAATAATTTATTATATATGGATACAATTACTCACGAACATGCATACTTTTTGGACAGCAACGAGAATTTGAGGTATGACGACACGATGTTCGACAGAGGCACTGGCTCGATAAATAGTGCTCTGCCATAGAACTAATAGACTACAAAGTAATTATTATCTGTTTGTATAGAGTTCCGGTTGCTAGTAACCTAAGTAATTTCTTCGAAAGATTAGACAAGATGCTCAAGTATGTAGATAGAACCTATAATAAGCATAATATTGTGATAGCTGGGGATTTTAATATTAATATTCTAAAACAAAATAATATTACATCTGAATTTGAATGTTTACTTCTTAATTATAACTTAAGGCTTAAGATAACCGAACCTACCAGAAAAATCAGCAAAACAAGTATAGATAACTTTGCTCACAACTATCACAATAGGTGTAGAGCAGAAGTCATTGACTTTGCACTATCTGATCACACAGCTCAGATATTGAGGTGTCAGGTCAAAAAGGTGTGCCTGATTAAAAGTTGGAAAATTAAACGTAGAGATTATTGTGAGGAAAATCTTAAGAAGTTTAGAACGTGTATAGAGAAATTGTCTTTTTCTGAAATGTACTCAGCCTCTGATCCGAATATAGCCTACAATGCTTTCATTGATTTGTTTAAGTTATTTTATGATCTTTGCTTTCCATTTAAATATATCACCATTAATACACATCGTAAAGCTAACTGGGTAACGCGAGGGATCAAGGCCTGTAGTATCAAAAAACGTGATATTTTATGGCAATACAGGAAAAAACCCAGCCAGGTAAATAAAACTAAACTGACACAATTTTCAAAAAGATATAAAAAAGTAATAAAATTAACCCAGTGCGCACAAAATAATCATTTAATTAACTCGTCGAATAATAAAAGTAGATCGGCATGGAAAATTATAAACGAACCTAAACAAAATCTACCCAGTGATACTACAACTAGCATTAAAATAAATGAAAAAACAATAACTGACCCTTGTGAAATATCTAATGCTTTTAATAATTATTTCTTCGATAAAATAGTACCTAAGGATGATTTACTCAACATGCAGTATAAATGTTATATGTCGTCTAAGCAAAAGTCTATGTTTTTAAAACCATGCTTGCCATAATTATGATGTATTGCAGATTATCAGGAGTTTAAAAAATACGAATAGTGTGGGTTATGATGGCATATCAACTAAAGTCTTGAAATACTTAGCTATGAATATTTCTGCTCATCTCTCCTATCTGATAAATCTATGTATTGAAGCTGGAATCTACCCTGACAAATTAAAAACTTCTATCATAAAACCAATTTTCAAAAAAGATAATAGAGAATGTCTAGAAAACTATAGACCTATTGTCTTAATTCCAGTTATTTCCAAAATATTTGAAAAATATATTTACAAAGAACTTAATAACTAATTAGAAAATAACAATATTCTAGCAAAAGAACAAAAAGGTTTTAGACACAATAAATCTATAAATATGGCCATATATGACTTTCTGGACTTTGTTATGGTTAATGTTGACAAAAGAATACCTGTCTGCTCTATCTTTATGGATATGACACAGGCTTTTGATTATGTTGAACATGATATATTGGTTGGCAAACTAAATGAATATGGAATAAGAGGTAATGTTCTAAAATTATTTGAATCATACCTCAAAGGCCGTCACCAATATAGTGAATTGACTAGAGTGAATATCCTAACAAAAAAAGAAGACACCTTTAGATCACGTAAACGTCAACTAAACTACGGTGTTCCTCAAGGAACCGTTTTGGGACCACCACTTTTTATATTGTACATCAATGACTTACCCAATGCCACTGATAATCCTATAGCTCTTTTTGCAGATGACAGTACAGTAACGATAAAATGTAAAGACATAAATACTTTTGAAGATGACATAAATAACACATTGAGCTCTGTTATGAATTGGCTTAATATTAATAATCTGAAAGCCAACTTAAGCAAAACTAAATTAATGTTTCTTTTTTTTTTTTTTTTTTGATGCTCAGTGCATCGTTGTGAACGGACGTGTCGAAGATTTAGTAAAGTAAATAAATAATCATTTGCTGAATCGTGACCTGAATTTAACAAATATCCGGTAGTAAAGCAAACTGTGTCGTAGGCATAAATCGTTTTGTGAATAACTTTTATCACAATGGCTACCAGTCCCTTCAGCCGGGGTGGCAGATGTGCTCGGAGCCCACCTCCTACACCTGTGCCCGCACCAGCACCAGCACCTGCACCTGCATCCGAGCCCGTACCCGCACCTCATCCGCAACCGACCAGCCAAAGAGACGATGTCATGATGGAGGCGATATCGACGCCGGAAATACAGAACTGGATGTCGTCCATTGAGCAGTGCCTAACTGAAGTGTGCTCTATAGCAGCAGAGGGCAAATTAAACATGGAGCAAAAACTGCGTATAAGTACCCTGTGCCGAAAAGTTGGTCACGGCACATCGCAGATGGCCGTTCAGTACCAATCCCTTAAGATGAATGCTGTCCGGGCCCGCACCACCGTCCAAACACTCGAAGACCAAATTGATCTGTCGCAGCAGCTGCAAGACCTTAAGCTGACAATCGGAGCTTCTATGAAACCCGTAACCGGAACTTCCTTTGCTGACATGGTTAAAAAAGGTACCAACAATTATATACAGCCCATAAATTTAAGCTCAGTGGCCATATACCCTAACGACAAACTAAAGTCGAGTGAGGAGACAAAAACACTTGTCCAAAAAATTATATGCCCCGAGCAAATGAAGCTTCAGGTAAGAGGACTGCGTAAGACGAAAAATGGCGGTGTCATTATCAGCATTGAAACAAAAGACGACATTGAGAAGGTGAAAAATCTATGCAACTATCAAATTCAGGCCTTACTGTAGACGAGCCCCCAAAAAGGAAGCCTAGAGTAGTGGTTATCGGAGTGCCCTCGTCTATGCAAGAGAAGGAAGTTTTTACTTGTTTGTTCCATCAGAATTTACCTACGCCACCTATTCCGTTAAAAAAATGGTAGTGACAGTTTTCCTTTTTGCCCGGAATAAAACCCGAAATGCTTGTGCGTACTAACGAACAATCTGCGCCGGAGTCAAATAGGCAAGGATGTGAATTAGTTCCAATTTTGTTGGTAGGCGAGCAACGATTTATAGGACCATAAGAATTAACCGATTTTTGATCGGTCGAATTCGATATTTCGCCGTTTTGCTTACGGAAAGAAGTTCTCTCTGAGCTACCCTTTTTATGGCAATAGTTACGTTCAGTGACCTGAGAGGCTGGCTTTGCGAAAATATTAGAGTCTGTATTTTGTGTCGACTTTTCCTTACAGTCACGAACTCAGTGATCAGGCTTTTTACATTTGAAACAAATTGGCAACTGACCTAATAACGAATCAGGGGTTTCCGAAAGCTGGGGTTTTTTGTTAAGATGATTTCTGTTTGTACTGTCAGTTTTCAGTCGGTCACGTTTACGAAACGTTATCGTAACGGAGACTAGTTTGGCAAAGAGTCAGACGTGTTACGTAATAATTCACATTTCACAAAATCAGGGTAGATTACAACACTAACCACGGTGTCCGCGGCTTCGAGCCGCACTCTCTTGAGCAGCGTCCATCCTGTGAATGCGTATTCCGCGTAGCTGCTCGCCTGCTCCGACGTGTAGTCGTGCCACCGCTGGACGTCGTCAGAATACCGGAACTCTTCGTCGAACATCTGGATGAGGTCTTGCTTAACATGCTCCCACTTGTGGATTGTAGGGATCACGTATCAGCCCACTTCTTCGCTCTTCCTTTCAGCTGCAGTATTGCCCTCATGCGAGCTTCATGTGGTGATATGCCAATAGTTGTAATGTTCTGGTCAACATTGGCACAACAGTCCCTGATGTCGTGTGAGCGCACATCGGGATTGATTGGCGTTTTCACGATCCCGTGAAGACGCTTGAGTATAACGGATAGTGCGGTAGCCACGGCGCTCGATGTGGCTTGCTTCGTGTTTGACGTCACCAGACTCATCACTTGCTCCATCGAGCAAATTGGGTCTGGCTGAGCGGTCGGCACTGGTTTGCGGACCCGGAATCCAGAAGACCTCAGTAGGGGTGAGGTGGATCCCAACGTTGCTCATTTTAATTCATCATCTGCCTAGCCACAACCCAGCCACTGGGTAATACAATACCCCTTGGTAAGGCTGATTGTGGTTGTCAGACTTTTGGGCCACGATGACCCGTAACGACTGTCAAAGATCTGCGAACGACAGCCGGGACCAACAGCCCAACGCGCCTTCCGAGGCACGGAGGGGTCCCGGCATATGGAGACTGTCACCCATCCATGAACCAATCATGGCAAGCGTAGCTTAACGGCTTTTATTACTTAGCCACAAGCTCCTCGCTGTTCACTACTTATCAATTCAGGGTGTTTAATCAACGAGTAGCGAACCGAGAATTAAGGATTTGCATTAACGTGCAGAGTTAAACTGTTTGTCAATTTAATGACCAGTAGGTATATTCTACTGCTTTTACTGTCACTCTCTGATGACTTGTCAATTTAATGACCAGTAGATATATTCTAGTGCCTTTACTGTCATTCTCTGATGACTTGTCAATTTAATGACCAGTAGATATATTCTACTGCCTTTACTTGTCATTCTCTAATGACTTGTCAATTTAATGACCAGTAGATATATTCTACTGCCTTTACTGTCATTCTCTGATGACTTGTCAATTTAATGACCAGTAGATATATTCTACTGCCTTTACTGTCATTCTCTGATGACTTGTCAATTTAATGACCAGTAGATATATTCTACTGCCTTTACTTGTCATTCACTGATGACTTGTCAATTTAATGGCCAGTAGGTATATTCTACTGCCTTTACTGTCATTCACTGACGACTTGTCAATTTAATGACCACTAGATATTATATTCTTCTGCTTTTATTGCCTTCACGTGCTAATTGATTTATTTTTTTAGAACCAATCATGTAGCACAAATCAAATAAACATGAAAAATATGAGGTTCCGGGTTCGACTCCCAGGTCGGGCAGTGTCACTCGGTTTCTCCATTAAGAACCTCTCAACAACAGACCGGAGTCCGAACTGGCGGCGCCCGGTTAGTGGTAACAAGCATGGCGAGGGGGGTACTGGCTGATCTTTGCGTTATGCTCGTGAACGGGTGCTGCTTGTGGTGACTGATCGTCTTGCTGACCATGGTTTTATTATTGTTGTCATTAGTAATAACTTGTTTATTTAGTTTCCTTCGATGGTCCTAGTTTATCATTTGTGACTTCAAGCGACAGCTATGTAAACAGAACCCAGCATTGCATAAATATGTTAGCGGTCACGCCCTTTATACCTGGAGGCTTTTATTTAATTTTTGCTTGAGTACGTATAGTTTTTTATTGCATTTCTTGGTATATTGGCGTTGCTAGCTGACATGTGGCAAATAATTTAATTTAGTGTTCTGTGTCTTGTAATGATAATTACTTTGCATACCTTGTATTGTATTCAGTCAAGTATTTTCTAACTGAACAGACAGCTGTGCTACTGGGGAGTTTGTTGAGCCACTTCTTCTTCCCAGCGAAAGCACTAGGAAGTGGTGAAGGACGGGCGTTTTGGGGGACTGTCTTTTGTAATTTTGACGTTCGAAAAGTGCTGATTCTCAGCCTAGTTTGAATAACTGACTTTTGATTTTGATTTTTGATCATGCCCAATGTAACTGGTGAAACTTGGTTCTACCACACATCTCTGCCTACCCCCTAGGGGAACAAAGGCGTGATGTTAAATAACTAAATCAGTATGTTTTTCCTTGACAACCAAGATAGCATTTGAGTATTTGCTAAACAATACATTAAGAATAAAACAACTTTATTTAAATCTACCTTCAAAAATAAACGTTGTTTTGTTTTTCTTATAAACATGAATAATCGTCATTATTACATACTTTTTTTTTTATACTAAAATGTAATAACTCACGGATTTCATCCTCGTCGCCAATGTAGAATATGCTTATTTTACAACAGTAATAGTTGACTCACCAACGCACTACCGCACAGGCCGACAGTCCGACCACGACTGCCGCCCCCACCATTCGGACCGGTATTTATAACCTACGACGTGTGCGCCCGAGGCACCGTCACAATACTGATATCGTTTTGTGGCTCGATATATTGATATCTACATACACTACAAATAGAATTCGCAAGTTGATATTTGTTTTTAAAAAGTTACGCTGTATTGCTGACCCAAAAATACTTAGACAGGTTTACTTTGCTCTATGTCAATCGATCTTAACTTACTGTATCACCACATGGGGTGGAGTGGGTAAAACAATGCTACTAACCATCGAGAGAGCCCAGAGGGCGATTCTCAAAGTGTCTACTTTCCGCCCTTTCCTTTTTCCTACTAACCTCCTGTACAAATCTTGTGAAGTATTAACAGTTCGACAGCTATTTATCATGGGCATTGTATTAAAACAACACAAAGCTCTACCCTACAGCACTACATATACTTATAAAAGACGTAAAGATATAGTTTGCCCACAAATTTCAACAAAACATGCTTTTATATCCAAATTTTACCTGTACCTCGGACCTCTCCTGTATAATAGACTAAATTTGAAAGCAAACATTTATTCTGTGAACTATACAAATTGTAAGAGAATCCTCAAGGATGCTCTCCAAAGTATGTCTTATAAAGAAACAGAAAATTTACTAACTGTGTTAAAGTAAATATAGTAATTTTCACCTATGTTAAATATTTACCAAATATAGATAGTAAGATTTAAGCTACTCAACATTATAATTATCTGTCCATTTTCAACTTTTGTTTATTTATTAATTTTAAAATACTAGTTTAGCTCTTCTCGCCTGAAACACAGGATTACCTAGTTCAGGCACGTAAGTCTTAGCAATACAATTTTTATTTAAGCAAAACTGTAATAATTTTCATGCCTTATAATTTTTGAATAAATATATTATATTATATTATATATTATTATTATTATAATGTACTTTAGACAGCCTTTACCAGCACCAAATAACCTAAATGTAAATTTTAACATGCAAACAATAGAGGAAGTAGACAATTGTAAATTTTTAGGCTTATAGGGTGAAGTACCCAATTATCAGCACTTTAAGAGTTAGTCCTAATTTAAGCCTATTTATTATTGTGTGAAATAGTTCTTTACCCGTTAAGGAAAATTTTATAGGTCTTTTGTTTAATAAGGAAGACAATATTAAAAGAAAAACATGGTTGACCCCTATTCAAGGTTTTTTAGTCAAGTAAGAATAAAAAATGGGTCTCTCACCATTTACTAGCACCATCATCCCCAATTAATAGCATAGAGCAAACCAATTATCAGCACATAACTATTACTGTTAGGAATTGCATTAAAAAAAATATTTTCTGTATTTAAATCTGTTTTTTATTCATTTTTTTAAAAAGTTAGAAGGTAGGTACCCTGTAATACAAAACAATCACTTATAATCTAATAATACTTTTATAAAATTGACAAAGTTTAACATGAATAAAGTTATCTTAGGTAAGAATTTAAATAATTTGTTCAGACTTACGAAAATCTCACTAGTAGGTAAGTAAAGTAAAGTAAGTAAAACACTTTCTAGTACACCATATGGTAGCCGACCAATAGGCATAATAAACTATCAAGGTATCATAAACCATTAAGACACATAAAATTGCACAGAAAAAATTGTACCAGTAAATAAAAAATAAAAAAAGGATAGGCTCTTGCTATTACATCTTCTAATCCTCTGTAAGGATCTTCTCTAATTCTTGTAAAGAGTAAGTTTTCTTTCTTTTATTGTGTATTATTTTTTCCAACGGGTCTATTTGGTTGTTATCTCTTTGACCAACTTGCGAGGTTGTGGGTTGTGCATTAAATTTAATGTCGGAAAGAACTTGGATTCTTTTATTTGGTGGATACATACTCTGCTCTTCGGCTTTTCTTTTCTTAATGTTAAACGAGTGTTCATTTTCAGGTGAGGATGGTATATTTGTGTTATGAATCATAACTTCGTGTTTAAATGTCTGGTGGAAATTAATGAAATTCTCTTGTGATTTATTTACTTTAGTCTCCTGTATAAGATTAGCTTCAGTCTCTTGTTTTTTAGTTTTTATTGTCCCTTTTGCTTTCTTGTTAATCTTGTTACTGGTGGTTTCTTTTGTTTTGTTCTTTTCATCTTGTTTAAGTAATCTCTTCTTCTTGCGAGTCTCCTGTTCTTCTTCTTTAAGTTTTTTAGCTTTTAATTTGTCGTTTTCAGTCTTCTGCCATTCCGCTGAAGTAAGCACGAATGATGATCTCTCTACATTTTTAACACCTTTTCGTTCAGGTGTTTTTTCAACAACCAAAACGTCCTGTAATTTGACTGGTGTTAGTAAATATTGTTGACTATCAAGACATACCAATTGCGAACTACCAAGACAATCTTCAGTATTGTTATAACATTGCTCATTCGTTATAGAAGGTGTCATAGCTTGCATATCATCTATAAAGTCTTCTGCTAATATTACTGGTAATTGATCTATGTCTTGAAATTCAACTGCTTCGAAATTTTCAATTTCTATGTGAGTTTCTTTGGTTGTGGACGTATCAGTTTCTTGATTTTCGAAAAAACAACAAATTTTCTTCAAAATCCTTTCTGTTTCTGTCAGATTTTCAAGCGGGATTTTGTGCAGAAATGTAACCTTTTCTTGCCCTACAATGTTTTCTAAAGTTTCACGTGTCATAATTTTTTGTTTATTTGAATTGTCTTGTAGTTTTAAATTGTCTTCTTTTGGTTCTTCATCGTGTTTACTTCCTTTACCCAGACATTTATTGTAGTTAATGGCATCAGAGTTCCAGGGACATAAGCCAGTAGTCCTGAATCCATTTATAACTGTCGTATCTTTGATACCAACCTCTAAAGCCTCCTTGAGAACAGGTACGAAATTGTTCTTTGTGAGAGTCTCCAAAGGATGATCTCTCCTCCATTTCAGGACACTTTCCTTCCATGCAGCTTTGAGAGGTCTAAATGCTGACACGTCGGCTGGCTGTAGAATCCGTGTGGCGTTGGGATAAAGTGCTATTAAAACAATCTGCAATTTGCTGCACAATTCACTTACTTCAAGACTGAGATGTGTTTTGTGTCCGTCTACAAATAATATGACGGGGAATGTTACCTTTTTTTTGTAGAGATAAGGATGGAACACATTTTTTATATAATCATAGAAAAGTTCAGACTTCATCCAGCCAGTATCGCTCAGACCAATGCCCCACTCATCTGGAACTGATGATGTTATATCCTTGGGAAGCCTCTTGTTCGGAAACACAACTAATGGAGGTGTTACATCTCCATTGGCGCAAAATGTAAACAGTACAGTAAGGGCTGTTTTAGCTGTCGCGTGATCGACTTCATAGACATCTCTTTCTCCTCTTAACGAAATAACTTTGCCATTTTTGGGACATAGCTGAAAGTTAGATTCGTCCCCATTAAAGACACGAGCTGGGTCCTGTAAGATGTCAAGATAATTGTTTTCCTTAAGATACAGCTCAATTTTGTGGAACCACCCTTTGATATCTTGTTCTGACACATTAGCACTGGCTGATGTGACAGCTTCGGCAGTGCGTTCGCTGAGCTCTGGATGACGGCGCATAAAAAGGTCATACCATTTTTTTCCAGGTATGTCATCTTTAAAGGGGTTTTCTCTTCCTGACTTCTTTAAGAAGTTTGCTACACTTAATTGTCAATCAGATTTTCTTTTTGGAAATCCTTTCCGACAGCAATCTACAACCCATTGTACCAAAACTCCTTCTTCTTCTGTCGACAATATTGGCCTAGGACCTGGTAGATCCTTGCACGTCTTTCTTAATCGCGACTGGATAGTTCCTCTTGGCACATTGTAAGTTTTCGAAGCCAGTTTTTTGGACATACCTTTTTTAACTGCATCCAAGGCTTTTAGTAGATTTTCGTTTGTGTACATTTTTCGTTTATTTGGTTTATTTTCTTCCTTTGGCTTCATGTTCAAGGTAGATAAGTGGTTCTGAAAAAAAAGAGATGATGAAATTCTAAGAAAACCAATTTATCATCATGCTTCTAATCCAATTATCAGCATCATGCTGACAAATGGTAAGTAACATTTCAGCACCATGCTAAGATTTGGATTTTGATAGTATAAACTACTTTTACAAAACAAAATGAATTCTATGCATGAAATAAATACAGTTTAAATTAAAAAGTGTGAAATTAGTATTTACGTACGTTTTTCCATTTGTCAGCACCGGTGCTGATAATTTGGAATTTACAAAATATTCGATCCAGTTATCAGCACCACGTATTTTACCAATTTATCACCATAACCTCAAATTCTACTCTTAAAATTATCCTCATAAACTATCTCAAATATTAGAGAAATCGATAGTTTCAATATAAAATATGTAAAAGATCTCATATATCATAAAATGTAAACATGTGAACTTACCGGCGATCACAAGAAACAGGCAAAAACAGAAGAAACTGCAGGACACAAATGTTTGTTTACACAATTTCCGCCATTTTGAAGTCTCAAAGTATGGTGTTGCCAGTAGTAGGATTCCAAAAACATACATTTATTTATTTATTAGTATGGTAACCCAAATTAGTAAGTGAAAACCTTAGAATTTGACTATTTATTTGGAGTGCTGATAATTTGGTGCCGTGCTAGCGTTTGGGTTATT